>PVKU01007419.1:56791-87860 GCA_004027475.1 Anoura caudifer
TTTTTTTTTTTTTTTTTTTTTTTTTTTTTTTTTTTTTTTTTTTTTTTTTTTTTTTTTTTTTTTTTTTTTTTTTTTTTTTTTTTTTTTTTTTTTTTTTTTTTTTTTTTTTTTTTTTTTTTTTTTTTTTTTTTTTTTTTTTTTTTTTTTTTTTTTTTTTTTTTTTTTTTGAGTTAGACCTATAATGCTATGAATTTCCTTCTTAGTATTGCTTTCCCATTGTCCCATAGATTTTGGATTGTTTTGTCCTCATTTTCATTTGTTTTGGGTATCTTTTGATTATTTTCTTGATCTCATTGTTGACCCACTCATTGTTTAATAATATGTTATTCAGCTTCCATGTCTTTGCATGTTTTTCAGTGTTCTTCTTGTAATTGATTTCGAGTTTCATAGCATTGTGGTCAGAGAAGTTATTTGATATGGTTTCAATCTTCTTAAATTTATTGAGACTTGTTTTGTGTCCCAACATATGATATATCTTAGAAAATATCCCATGTGCATTTGAAAAGTATGTATATTCTGCAGTTTTGGGGTAAAATGCTCTGAAGGTATCAATTAAATCCATTTGAATTAGTGTGCTATTTAAGGCTCTTGACTTCTTGTTGATTTTCTACTTGGAAGATGTATCCATTGAAGTCAACGGGTTGTTAAAATCCCTGACTATGACTGTATTTATGTCAATCTCTCCTTTTATGCCCATCAATATTTGCTTTACAAATTTAAGTGCTCCCATGTTGGGTGTGTAAATGTTTACTAGGGTTATATCCTCTTGTTGGATTGTCCCCTTTATCATTTTGCAGTGTCTTTCTTTGTTTCTTACTATACCCTTAATTTTAAAGTCTATTTTGTCACATATAAGTACTGCTACCCCAGTTTTTTTCTATTCCATTTGCATGAAATACATTTTTCATCCTTTTACTTTTAGTCTGTGTGTATTTTGTGATTTGAGATGGATCTCTTGGAGGCAGTATATATATAGGTCTTGTGTTCTTATACCCTGTGTCTTTTGGTTGGAGCATTTAAGCCATTTACATTTAAGGTGATTATTGATAGATATGTATGTAGTGCCATTTTCTTGTTAGACTGTTTTCTTCTGTTTTTTCTTTTTTCCTTTCTTTTCTTTTTTTCTTCTTCTTAAAGCCCTTTAACATTTGTTGTAATACTGGTTTGGTGTTAACAAACTCCTTTAGTTTTTCTTGTCTGGGGAGCTCCTTATTTCTCCTTCAATTTTAAATGATAGATTCACTGGGTAGAGTAGCCTTATTTGTAGGTCCTTGCTTTTCATCACCTTGAGTATTTCATACCACTCCCTTCTGGCCTGAAATATTTCTGTTGAGTAATCAGATGTCAGTCTAATTGGTGCTCCCTTGTAGGTAATTACTTACTTTTCTCTTGGAGCTTGTAGGACTATCTCCTTGTCTTTAAGTCTTGTTGTTTTAATTATCATGTGTTTCAGTGTAGGCCTCTTAGGGTCCAATTTGTTTGGGACTCTCTGAGGTTCCTGGCCTTGTGTAATTTTTTCCTTCACCAGGTTAGGGAAGTTTTCAATCATTATTTATTCAAATAGGTTCTCAATCCCTTGCTCTCTCTCTCTTCTCCTTCTGGTATTCCCATGATGTGGATGTTGCTATGTTTCATCTTGTCCGAAATGTTTTTTTTAATTTATTTTAATTGTTGTTCTCGTAGAGTTTTCTGTCTTTTACTCCCATCCCAGCCCACCGTGCTAGCCCTCCCCACTTCCCTCCCATTTCCACCCACCCTAGTTTTTGTCCATGTGACCTTTATACTTGTTCCTGTAAACCCTTCCCCTTTCCCCCTGAAATTCCCTCCCCTCTCCCCTCTGGTGACTGACTGTCAGTCTGTTCTCAATTTCAGTGTCTTTGGTTATATTTTGCTTGTTTGTTTGTTTTGTTGATTAGGTTCCTGTTAAAGGTGAGATCATATGGTATTCGTCTTTCACCACCTGGCTTATTTCACTTAGCATAATGCTCTCCAGTTCCATCAATGCTGTTGAGAAAGGTAGGAGCTCCTTTTTTCTTTCTGCTGCATAGAATTCCATTGTGTAAATGCACCATAGTTTTTTGATCCATTCATTTACTGATGGGCACTTAGGTTGCTTCCAACAGTTGGCAACTGTAAATTGTGCTGCTATGAATGTTGGAGTGTCTAGGTTCTTTTGGATTGGTGTTTCAGGGTTCCTAGGATATAATCCTAGCAGTGGAATTGCTGGGTCAAAAGGTAGGTCCATTTTCAGTTTTCTTAGAAAATTCCATACTGCTTTCCATAGTGGTTGTACCAGTCTGCAATCCCACCAACAGTGCACTAGGGTCCCCTTTTCTCCACAACCTCTCCAACACTTGTTGTTTGTTGCTTTGTTTATGATGGCCATCCTGACTGGTATGAAGTAGTATCTCGTTGTGGTTTTAATTTGCATCTCTCTCATAGCTAGCGATATTGAGCATCTTTTCATGTGTTTCTGGATCCTCTGTATGTCTTCCATGGAGAAGTATCTGTTCAAGTCCTTTGCCCATTTTTTAATTGGGTTGCTTGTCTTCTTAGAGTGGAGTTGTGTAAGTTCTTTATATATTTTGGAGGGTAAACCCTTGTCTGAGGTATCATTGGCAAATATGTTTTCCTGTATGATTGGTTCTTTTTTTATTTTATTACTGTTTTCTTTAGCCATGCAGAAGCTTTTTATTTTGATGAGATCCCATTTGTTTATTCTTTCCTTTATGTCCTTGCTTTAGGGGACATATCAGTAAAAATGTTACTGTGTGAAATATCTGAGATTTTCCTGCCTATGTTCTCTTCTAGGACTTTAATGGTGTCACAGCTTATATTTAAATATTTTATCCACCTTGAGTTTATTTTTGTGTATGGTGTAAGTTGGTGCTCGAGTTTCATTTTTTTGCACATAGCTGTCCACTTCTCCCAACACCACTTGTTGAAGAGGCTATTTTTACTCCACTTTATGTTGCTGCCCCCTTTGTCAAATATTGATTGACTGTAGAGACTTGGGTTTATTTTTGGGCTCTCTGTTCTGTTCCACTGGTCCATGTGCCTGTTTTTATGCCTGTACCAGGCTGTTTTGATTACAGTGGCCTTGTAATAAAGTTTGGTATCAGGTATTGTGATCCCTCCTACTTTGCTCTTCTTTCTCAAAGTTGCAGCGGGTATTTGGGGTTGTTTATGGTTCCGTGTAAATTTTTGAAGTGTTTGTTCTATGTCTGTGAAATATGCCATTGGTACTTTAATAGGTATTGCATTGAATTTGTAAATTGCTTTGGATAGTATGGACATTTTGATGATGTTGATTCTTCTGATCCATGAACACAGTATATGTATCCATTTGTTTGTGTCTTCCTTGATTTCTTTCTTCAGTGTTGTGTAGTTTTCTGCATACAGTTCTTTTAACTCCTTGGTTAGGTTTATTCCTAGGTATTTTATTTTTCTTTTTGCTATTTCGAATGGGATTTTTTTCTTGATTTCTGCTTCTGCTGTTTCGTTGTTGATATAAAAAATGCCTTTGATTTCTGGATATTGACTTTGTATCCCACTGTTTGGCAAAATTCATTTATTAGGTCAAGCAGCTTTTTGGCCGAGTCTATAGGATTTTCTATGTACACTATCATGTCATCAGCGAACAATGATAGCTTTGTTTCCTCCTTTCCAATTTGGATGCCTTTTATTTCCTTTTCTTGTCTGATTGCTGTGGCTAAGACTTCCAATACTATATTGAATAGAAGTAGTGAAAGTGGACATCCTTGTCTTGTTCCTGATTTTAATGGAAAAGACTAGTTTTTTCCTATTGAGTATGATATTGGCTGTAGGTCTCTCATATATGGCCTTTATTATGTTGAGGAATGCTCCCTCTATTCCCACTTTGCTGAGTATTTTTATCATGAATGGGTGTTGTACCTTATCAAATGCTTTTTCTGCATCTATTGATATGATCATGTGATTTTTGTCTTTGCTTTTGTTTATGTGATGTATTACATTTACTGATTTGCAAATATTGAACCATCCTTGCATCCCTGGGATGAATCCCACTTGGTCATGGTGTATGATCTCTTTAATGTATTGTTGGATGCAGTTTGCCAATATTTTGTTGAGGATCTTAGCGTCTATTTTCATCAGCGATATGGGCCTAAAGTTTTCTTTCTTTGTTGTGTCTTTACCTGCTTTGGGATTTAGGATGATGCTGGCTTCATAAAAAGAGTTTGGGAGTCTTCCTTCATTTTGGATTTTTTTGAATAGTCTGTGAAGGATAGGGGTTAGCTCTTCCTTAAATGCTTTGTAGAATTCTCCTGTGAACCCATCTGGTCCAGGGCTTTTGTGTGTCAGGACTTTTTTGATTACTGCTTCAATTTCATCTGCTGTTATTGGTCTGCTCAGACTTTCTGCTTCTTCTTCATTGAGTTTTGGTAGATTATATTTTTTTAGAAACTTGTCCATTTCACCTAGGTTTTTCAAATTTTTTGGCATACAGTTCTTCATAGTAATTTCTTATAATTCTTTGTATTTCTGTTGTGTCAGTTGTAATCTCTCCTCTTTCATTTCTGATTGTGTTTATTTGGGTCTTCTCTCTTTTTTTTTCTTGATGATCCTGCTTAAAGGCTTGTCAATTTTGTTGATCTTTTCAAAGAACCAGCTCCTGGATTCACTGACCCTTAGAATTGTGCTTTTAGTCTCTATGTCATTTAATTCTGCTGTGATCTTGGTTATTTCCTTCCTTCTACTTGCTCTGGGCTGTCTTTGTTGTTGACCCTTGAGTTCTTGTACGTGTAGGGTTAGGTTGTTTGTTTGAAATGTTTCTATGTTTTTTAGGTCGGCCTGTATCACTATGAACTTCCCTCTGAGGACTGCCTTTGCCCTGTCCCATTAGTTTTGGGTTGTTGTGAGTTCGTTTTCATTTCAACTTTTAAAATCAAAGAATTCGAAGTATAGTAAGCATGTAGGTGACACAAGCAGCTAGACTGGTAAGATCAAATTCCTATGACCATTAGAGACAATTTAAAATGTGGGTGCTAAGCAGACTGCTAGGATTCAAATGTCTACACTGCCTGGTAGACCTTTAGGAAGTCCTGTGACCTCTCTGTGTCTCAGTTTCTGTATCTGCAAATTGGGATTAATGAAAATATGTACTTGCCTCTTAAGGTTGTTATGAGAGCTTAGTAAGATAATATAAACAAAACACTTAGAATGGTACTCAAATAAATGTCACCTATTCTTATTACTCCAACCTAATATAGATTTAAAAGTCAGGCTGGCCCTGGCTTATGTGGCTCAGTGGATTGAGCACAATCCTGAAGACAAAAGGTTGCCAGTTCAATTCCCCATCAGGGCACATGCCTTAGTTGTGGGTCAGGTTCACAGTTGGGGGGGCATGTGAAGGGCAGCCAGTTGATATTTCTCTCACACATTGATGTTTCTCTCCCTTTCTTTCCCTATCCCCCTCTAAAAATAAATAAATAAAATCTTTAAAAAAATCAGCCTGTTACAGAGGAAATGTGATCAAGTAGGGAATTCATGTGACAAAAGAATTCCTGTATATACAAAAAAGTGGAGAGGTTAACTTGGAGTTTTTAACTTAAATGTCCGCTTAATTGTTATCTAGTTGCACAAGCTTATATATATGTTTCTCATCCAGAAATGGCCAAATTTACATAAACTAAAAATAATAAAGCGTTTAAATTCACTTAACAGACCAGCGTTTGTTGTTGAGATATGTATAGATACTCAAATGCATTTTTTTCACATTCTTGTTGAGATTTTACAAGCAAAGTCATTCTTTTAGATATTAGCTACTAAAAAATGGTCACTATTTCTGTGCAAGTACAATAATCAAGGAACAGATCAAAAGGGGCATTGACAGAGTTCATAGTTATAGTTTGATGTAGGGTTCATATAAATTCTTAAGCTCTCAGAGTAGGGACTTCTGGGTCCACAGCCCTCAGTACCACTAACAGAAGCTTGGGGCCTAGATTTTTCTTACGGTCTCTACCTTTGCTGAAAATGAAGCAATGAAGTAGATGTAGCTATAGGAGAGTGCAGTAGATGGCACTTCTGGAAGTAACAGGAAGAAGCCATTACAAATACTAGCTATTAGAAGAAAGAGGACAAAGGAAGTGGCAGAGGAGAGTGTGTCAGACTGCTAGTAAGAAGTGGGACTCTCTTGGACTGGGTCTGTCTGATTATTACTCTGCCTGGAAGCAGCTGAGGAATACTGGGCAATTTACCCAGTCTTCCTGTGTCTGAGTTTTCTTTCTTGCCATATAATGAAAATAGTGTCTGTTCCATAAACTCCACCTGCTGTTATGAAGAATAAATTTACATGAAGGTTCTTTAAGCAAAACATAAATATGTAATATTGTTATTATTTCATTATAAACCATAAATCTTTGTTCATCCTTTATAGGGAATATAATTTTAAAAACTAGCAAAATATCTCTTTGCTACTTCATTGCCTTACTAAATTCCTTGGATTTTTTCAGTTTCCCCTCTACTGTATTTACCAGTGCCTGAGCCA
The DNA here is from genome assembly GCA_004027475.1 of Anoura caudifer. Lineage (NCBI taxonomy): Eukaryota > Metazoa > Chordata > Mammalia > Chiroptera > Phyllostomidae > Anoura > Anoura caudifer. The sequence goes on from PVKU01007419.1 coordinate 63,318, forward strand.
TGCATTGTGGCTTTTATCAGAGGTAAAATGACTTAATGACTGCTGTATAATGTTTCCAGCCTAGATCATTAAGCTTACTTTCTTCCTAAATCTGTAACATGGGAAACTGACCTGACTTCTTCATCCCATGTCTTGCTGCTTCTAAGATGTCTTTATGACTGAAAAAACATGGGCCCAACTCTACCCAAGGAAACAAGCTTTCATTTGTCTTAATGAATTCATAGATGAATATTAGTATAGCCTGTATTATGAAATACAAATGTATATTCACTTTACTCACAATTCCATTGAAAATGTGTGTACATAAATTTGTTTATTTTTTTGCAAACAACAATGGGATCTTCTTTAGGGTTTGCTATTATGGTCACATATTACCTTTAATTTTTAGCAGTGGTTAACCAATAAAGGGGCTTTTAGATACATTCACAAGTTTAGACCAAAAATTGAGAGTTAAAGAAGTAATCCTTTGGGAGATATTTTAAAGTAAAAACATAGTAACCACAAAGTTAAACTAAGTATGAAACAAGAGGAATTTCTAACAGTGCACTAAATAAAGACCTTGGAATAATCTCATTTTCTTAATTTGAGTGCTTATTTGCTATTCATATTTGATATCCCCATTGCAACCCCATTAGAAATACAGTAATATGTAGTATCAGAAGAGTAATATATATACACATGTATATATGTTTCATGATTATATGAAACACTAGGAAGACTGTCTTAATGAAGTGTTTCCCAAAGACTGCCACATAATCCTGAAAATCCACAATTAGAGAACCATTCTTTTGGAAACACCATTTCTGTCCATCAAGAATGCATAGACAAAGCCACATAAGATTATCATGAACAGCAGGCTCTGAGTCAAATGGAGCTAGGATTGAATTGGCTTTGGTATTTACTAGCCATGAAATTCTGGGCAAATTATTTATCTTCTCTGAGCCCCAATTTCTTCATCTATAAATGGGGTTAAGGGCTATCACATGAAGAACACAATTCAAATGAGCTGATATATTTGAAGAATGTAATATGCAATACTTAAGAATGAAGAATGCAATACTTAAACTCTTAGTACATTGTAGTGGTAGTTGTTAGCAATAGTAGAAATATTTAATTCAAATTTTGGTTTGCATAGCTTTAGGGGAACATGAAGACATTCTAAGAGGTATATAGATTCATAGAATTTTGAAGGAGTCAGTTTCCAGAATCTGTATTTCTCTCTAACATTCTTTATCTATTCATCTGCTTGCATATGTACCTGCGTTAGGCTGCTTCTCCTTTTCCACCTTTCCTTTCATAATCTTCCTTCTGTTTACAGGAGAGAGACAAATTTCTCATCAAACCCCAAATCATACTATGGTACATTGCCTTGGTGTAGAAATCTCTGGGACACTAAGCAGAGGCAACTAGAACTACAGGTAACTTGATAGCCTCCTTTAATCAAAATAGCACTACAAACCAAAGGTAATAGGCCACCACATCTTTCCCTGTCTTATACTTACCTCTCTTCAGAGCAAAGCCTTAAGGACTATACATTTGTGTCTCCCAAAATTCATATGTTGAAATCTTAACACTCAATGTGATGGTATGTGGAGGGTTGTTGCCTTTGGAAGATAAATAGTTTATGAACTTAGAGCCCTCATAAATGGGATTAATGTCCTTATAATAAGAGACATTAGTATCCTTATAATAAGAATCTGCTCTCTATCTCTGCACTCTGCCATGTGAGGATATGAGAATACTGCCATCTGCAAACCAGAGAGAGGACCCTCATCAGAAACTTGGATTTCCAGCATCTTGATCTTGGACTTCTGCCCTCCAGCAATGTGAGAAATAAATATTTCTGGTTTAAGCCATAGTCTATGGCAATTTATTATATCAGCCCCAAATGTCTGAGACAGTATTTTAAACAGGTATGCTGATGAATCTTTGGATGTTTTGATTTTAAGTACCTGTGGAATTAGGCAAGTATGTTATGGATTTCAAGTGCATTATGGGATTTGGATATTTTGATTTCAGGTATATTATGGAATATGGTGTTCACTACAGTGCAAAGAAACCCTTGACAACAGAATAAAAAGAATATCTCTTGGAAATATTGAAGATGGCAGCATGTTATTCACCCAGGTGACAAACTCATGATAGGTTTCTGTACTTTAGCTACCTATTTATGTTGAAATATTCAAGATTAGTAAGAAGGATGCTGGGAAATGCCAGTCTTCTATGAGCTACATATTCTCTGCAGTTCCACTATCTCAGTAATGAGGATGAGCTCTGTCTGACTACTCTCACTTATTTGTATTTCAATCTAATCTCAATAGTATAATTTGCATGATTTCAAGGTGAAAAAATTCACAATTTTCCCCAACATATCAATGTTATATTTTCTAATGAGAAACATATATTAAAGGTAAATCAGTGCCTTGTATTTCCTTGAATATTTATTCAAAATCATAGGAGGAACATTTTCATTAACTAAAAGTTAGAAAAATATGAGATCCATACTCATTTTAAATGAAGGTACAACTCTGCTGCTCTGTCACAGATCACCCACTTTTCTACTCATTTGTTAAATCCTAAATTAGACTTAGTATACTTTATAATTATTTCTCAAAATATGTTATACATTTATGTTGCTTTTGTCAGTTGTATACTAAAAAATCATTATAAAGATAATACAATCCAGAAAATTTTAAAAATACTTAGAATCATATAGTCACACAAAATTACTATGTTTAGGCTTCAACCTATAGATAATTTTGCTATTGTAGAGAAGTTATAGGTTGACCAAATGAAATCTTTCAAGTATAAAAATATAGTTCATTAATAACATTCCTTTGGGGGAAATATGAGATTGAGAAGAAAAAGAAAAGATATAAATTTTCCAGTTGTCACAAAAGAGCTTGTCTGTAGATTTTTAAATGAGGGAGACTGGGTATCAAGTTGCTTGGGCATTTAGAGTCTATTGAATACAGAGTTTTATTTAAAAATCAATTATTTACAATATGCTAGGATGCACATATTTTAAGCTATTTCAACTTATGATGAGAAATTTTAGGTGTCTACTTGAAAATGTGTAAGGGAATACATAACTTTTCAAAATTCTTTTGGGCTGTAGGAGATTAAAAAGTTAGAAGATCTCTGACTTAATGCATCAAATCTTTACAGTTTTAACAGTTGATGATGCTGGACTTCATGGGGAAAAAGTGGACAGAAAAATTTTGATCACAGAAAAGGGCAGGCATAAGTGTGTTGATATGAGCTCTTGAAAAGCAGAGCTGGAGAAGTAATAACCAACCCCACCCCTGCAAATTGCAGACATTTCCCAAAGTTCTGAGTATTTGGCTAGCCCTTCTGAGGCATGGTCTCATTCATCATGTCAAACTTGTTTTTCTCTTCTGACGGGTTTAATGGTGTTGGAGACCTAGACTCCATTATCATACCCATGATTGCTATGTGGCTGGCATGGGGCTGGTTATCAGAGACACAAAGATGAACATCACAAAGATGGAAAGATCCCTCAAAGAGTTTATGGCATAGAAGAAAACTGGAAGTTAATGTAATAGTAACTTGGAAGTCGATGATGTGCTTTGAGTATTTGTTATTTGCACCCCACGTTTCTCTAAACAAAACTTTTGAAGCAGATATCATTCGAGTTATTTTTAAAGAAGGTGATGATGAATTTGTGATAATTATAACAATTTCTCATGTGTGTAGTGTTTTATATTTTATAAGATGATTTCACAAAAAGTAGCTCATTTAGTCTTAATAATAACCCTTGTGGTGGGCAAGACCTGTATTATTTATTATTCTCATTTTAAAGATGAGAACATTCTGGCCTAGAAGAATTAGGTTTTGACCACATCATATGGGCACCAAATGGCAGAATAAGATAGAGCCCAGGTTTTTGAGGATCTTGGTTTGGTACTTTACCCATAATACTGTGTTTTGGCCTGAGTCATTGTTTCCTCTCCTGCACATTGGTTAGGCAGTCTTCTTTGGATCTCTCCTATTGCTACGCGTTATGTTGGGCATACGAACCAAATCTGCAAGACCCTGACCGCTCTTTTACCTGGGCCATTTCTCAGGGTAACCTTGAGAAACTGGGTAACAAGCTCTCTCAGTTGTTACACAAGTGTACTGTAGGCTTATCATCCATCTGGGCTGATCACAATGACCCTGTGGGTCTTGAGGGCAAGTATACTGGTACTCATGCTTCTCACTGTGCTATAATGAAGCCCTTTGTCTTTGACTCAGGAGCCTCAAAATACAAACAGGTTAACTTATCACCTTGTATGCAGGGTAAAATCAAATCTCAGACTTGACATGGCAATGACATGTACTTGCAAGATAATTGAGGACAGTGTGTAAGATATGATAGGCCTCAAATAGGGCTTCAAATGGGGTATGTCTTCAGAATCTGCATTCAGAAATCTGCATCAGGAAGTAGTGCTCCAAAAAGAGGGTGGTAAAAATTAACACATTATTTGTTTGGAAAAAGCCATACACAGAACATACTAGGTTCAAGGGCTTTGTTCCTTTTGTGGCAGGTTTGATATTTTACATATATCATGTTGTCAGGCTATGTACCCAGGTATGCAAAAATGTAATCTTTTTTCTTTGTAATGAAATTTAACTTTATTTCGAGTTCTAACCTCTGCCAATGATAGATCATAAGGTGACTCAGCTGCCTGAAGTTTGGAACTCAGATTCCCTCCATCCTGTTCCTCATTTCTCTTCAGCTGTAACATAGGGTGCAGTGGGATAAGGAATAGCTTGGCTATGGTATTTTCTGTCTGTGCTGCCCTCTGCTGAGGTGTGACTTGTCCCACTTGGTCTTGGGCATCTCAAGCTTTCCCTGATGCGTAGATAGTGATGTCTCTGGTTTTATCATGACCTTCAGTTGTCACATTCATATACTCTATTTTCCTCTATCATTCAGAGACCTCTTCTGGTGGGAATGCCCTCTATAGGCATGTAGTACCTCTTTGTTCCATTTTTTGTACTTGCTAGGGAATGCAGGACTCTCTGAGACCCATTTGCTTGGCCATTTGCCTTGGCCATTGCTCATGTATTACTCAGGTGTCATGTTGGATGTGAGCCTTCTCTGAAGTTTGCAAGCTCTCAGGAAGATGGCATCTCACCAGGAAGCCAGGCCCTGGCCCTTATCTTTTAGAGCCCCCATCAACTTTTATGGGGTTCCTATCTGGATATCTAACTTGCTATTCTCCGTGTTCCCTTCAGAACTTGATATTGGGGATGGAGAGCTGGGTATCTTCTCAGAGATGTATGCATGTCTGAATCCCAGTCATATTTTCTATGACTTTTATTTTTTCCCATTTACTGAATTTTTATATGATTTTAGTCTACATTTACATTATTCTCCCATCAATGGTTTATAAGTATTCTGAATTCTAGGGCCTTGGGTCTTGATATTTAAAGTTAAGCCTCTGGTAATTAAAAGAAAAAAAGAGGAGAAACCCTGTTTACATCTCTCAAACACCTTCCACTTACAAACACAGGCCCTGCAGAGCATGGTTTCTGCCATGGATCTACCAGTGTTCTTGGTAACTCATAACCCATGGCTTTTGTTCTGCCTGCCTGATTGTGACTTGTGGCTGGTGCATAAAGATAGTGCCCCTGACTGCTAAATGGTGGGTGAAAGGAAAGGGTAACAGTAATAAAAAAGTACATAGCAATAATAATAATAGTAATAATAATAATAATAGTAACAATAATTGGCCCACTACAATTGGGAAACCATGCCTGTTCATCATGAGATCATGTTGTTCTCAGGAAGTTGGCTAACAGCAGTTGTATAAAGAAATTCAATGTACTCAATTACACTGCAACTTGCCAGGAATTATGTAATGGTGTTCTTGGAATTGGAGAGTATGATGTGAGCAGTGTATCTAACACTGTGCTATAGGGTCCTAGCCTTAGCTTTTGGGAGTCCAACAGGTTTATCTAGATGATAATGTCTTTAAAATAGGGAATAGTTCATCAGTTTAGGGGCCCAGCTTTTGGAGATAGAGCTGATGGAGTCCATGTGGAAGGCAGGGCCTTTGGCTCCCAGCCCCCAGCTGTTTGATAGCAGTTCTCAATGTTTAATTCTAGAAAGAGTCATTTAGGAACATTGCTTAAAATGTAGATTCCTGGAAACTCCACCCCCACTCCCCACTGTTCCCCACTTAATCTGATTCATAGGTCTGGCTTAGGGCTCAGGAATTAACATTTTAATAGGCTTTTTCTGGGCCACATTTTAAGAGGATTAGACTCATAATTGAAGTGACTAGGATAAAAATTAATGACTTTTCACAGTGACAATAGCACCCTTAGATCCAGGCCGGTGGGGCTTCTGCCTTGGGGTTGTGATCGAGAGGATCTTACTCTGGCTGTGACATTCCTTTGAGGTGGGGAATCTATGGGCTCAAAGATCTATGCCAGCCTGGAGCCTAGAATCAACCTTCTGGACCATGATCTGGGTCCCTGGAATGTTCTGCCCAAATGGCACTGAGCTGATTCCCAGGTTTTGCATGGGCTTCTTCCCTTCGCTGACCTCCAGAGGGCGGACCCCACTGTAGATAACCCCTGGCCTCAGCTGGTGGAGAGGCCCTGTGGGAATGAGGACTGAGTTTGGCTGCGTGAGCGGTAGTGTCCACTAGTGGCCAGATAAAGCCCCAGATGGAGGGCTGTCCCTGGGAAAAGCAGGAATGTGGGCCAGGAGCTGGTTCTCCCTGTACCACTACATTCCTACACCTGGTGTTCCAGGCCCTTTTGAAGGTATATTTATCAGATAGAAGAACAGAACAGAAAAGCAGCTTGTCAGCTTTGATTTATATATTCTAAATATGTAGACATATGATTAGTGAGGCCTTTATTGTATTCTTGCCTCAGGTCCCGCAAATGATTGAGGTAGACCTGATCAATGTTTTCAAATTATTAATGTCTTAGAATTGATTTCTTCTGATCAAGACACTGTCCATCCTGAGGAAGGAAAAAATGGATGAGAGAAAAGTAAATGTGACCTGCAGGCTTGGTCACACTGCTGCCCTCAGTGAGGGAGCAAATTAGACCTGTGTAGCAGAGCCAAACTTTCCAAGCTTGCCTGCTGACCTCTCAGGTATGGGGTGGAAGATAAATGGGGCATAATTCTGTTTTGCTGAATGGCTGATTTCAGCTATTTTGGGAGAAGCCAGAATCCAGGATGTCTAATCTCATTCTCACCAGGATTCCAACCTCTCCCACATCACTCAAGTTGTCCTAACTTTTTCTTGGTGTGAGATAGAGTGTAGAAATGTGAACACTTTTCAGAATGACTTTAAAATATTTTCAACTATACTTGCATGTAAGAAAAAAAGAGACTTGTTCAGAGTTGGATCAATTATTCTATAAGTGGATTAACAAATGATGCTTTGCTTTATTTTTTACATATTTCACACACACTATAGGGTGTAAAAGGCATCATTATATGACAATCATTTTAGTTGGTACCTTAAAGGCAATGTTCCTTAAAGCACTCAATTACATTCATTTTAATTCTTTGGTTCTATTAGGTCTATATAGTTATCCCCAGGTTGTTCACTGCATAAGAGCACTTAATCTGAGAAATGAGTCAGTGCCCTGACTGGTATGGCTCAGTGGATTTAGTGCTGGTCTGTGAATCAAAGGGTCACCAGTTTGATTCCCAGTCAGGGCACATGCCTGGGAATCAGGGTTGCAGGCCAGGTTCCCAGTAGGGGGTGCACAAGAGGCAACCACACATTGATGTTTCTCTCCCTCTCTTTCTCTCTCCCTTCCCCTCTCTAAAAATAAATAAAATCTTAAAAAAAAAGAAATGAATCAGAGCTGAAATCTAATCCTCTTTCCCTTTGTCAAGCTGCATGTCCCATCATTGGCCTGTGTTCACCAGGAGGAAGGGCGCCTTTTTCTAATAACACAAAGTCATAGTCTGCTCCTCAAATCACACATCTTCAGGCCTAGGTTCATGCAAAGGGGTTCCTTTGGGTTGCCATGGTAGCTGAAATTTTAATATGTTCTTCTATGGGGACTTCCCTTCCAGAAAGACATGTCAGGGCAAAGAGCAGAGCATGACTGTCTGGCCAGATATATCTCCTATTATAAATCAAGAAATTAACATTTTGGTTTATAAAAGCATCTCCTTAGTATGCTAAGGAGTATGCTTAGTATGCTGTTACTCTGCATTTTTTTCATATAATTTATCACTAATGTATCTAATGTTTCCTGTAAATATTTTATTTACTATACAGGGTTGAGCAAAAGTAGTTTATACTTGTGAATATGGAAAATAATACAATTATTAATAAATAATAATGCAAGAATACACTGTTGCACATATTCACAGCTGTAAACCTACTTTTGCCTACCCTGTATGCTTAATGAGCTCCTGACACTGTCTAGAAGTACTCAATAAATATTTTTGAATGAATAAGTGAGTGTTCTGTAAAGATGCAATCTCAGCTTTTGTAAGGTTGCTGTAAGGTATTGGTAAATGCCCTATTAGGAATAAAGACTACATGGTCCACCCTAAGTGGGGATGAAATTGATCAACTCTGGGATGCTGTGAGAAAGGGAATGTCTACTGGGGGAATCCCTCAAAGGAACCACAGAATAGAGGATGCTAGGATGATGTTGTATGTTAAAGAATGGTGGGAGCCTCTTAGGAGATGCTCAGTGGTAATTCAGTTTCTTTCACCCTCTTGCTGCATCTCCATTGCAGCAAAAATAAAGAATGCCTTTCTCAAAGGGAACAGGTAGCTGCAGCAGCCATGATTTCCATGCCCCAGGAAAAAAGCCCAAGCTTCACTATTGCTTTCTGCTGTGTAATAACAATGTATTGGGACAGAATTACTAGAGCCAGAAAATGGAGTCAATGAGAGTTCTCTAAGATAAAGTGTTTGAGTAATAATAGCTGGAGACTGAGTGTTGATTGCTACTAATACATAAGTTTTGAACAAAGGAAGTAGTTAATTCAGTATGGATCAGCATTGGTCCTGAACATAGAAGAGACATCTCCTACCCTCACCCAATCTTGCTCTCTTCTGGGCCTGCTAGAACTTACAATTATTAGCAAAACCTGATATCCTCAGCCTCACCCCTGAATGTTCCTGCCACCAATGTGCTCTGATAAAAACCTGGTTCTCTGTTGGGAACATAGACTTTCTATTCTCCTGTAGCCCTGTCACATGGTAGCTGTGATTTTCTCCATCATGGTTTTCTTCCATGGAGCCTGGAGGTGGGCTGCATTTCCTTTTTGTTCCTTATTGCCTCTGGATTATTCTCTTTCTTCTCTAGAAATATCTTAGATTGAATCTCAGATCATTGGGTTGTGTCACTTGTTCTTCTATTTTGCTGATGACTATTGTTTTGAGGTTGTTCCTATACCAGCCTTGATTCTTGGCAATTTCAATATACACATAGATTGTTCCTCCATTCCCCTGGTTTCTCAGTGGCCTATTTAGCTCCTCTCACAATCTGGCCTCTTGCCTTTCGTTTCTGTCATGGTCCTACCAGACCCATCATTACCCATTGCTGTACGCCCTCCATGATCACAATGTGTGCATTTCCCTTGCCGATGACTCCTGCCTCCTCTACCACACTCACACTTTCTAGCTCCATTTGCTAGGGCTGCATAACAAAGTACCACAGACTGGATGGATTAAACAACAAGGATTTATTCTCACACAGTTCTGGAGGCTTAAAGGTCAGGATCAAGATGTCAGAAGGTTTATGTTTTTGGAGGGCTGTTAGGAAGAGTGTGTTTCTTGCCTCTCCCCTGGCTTTGGGTAGTTTTCTGGCAATCTTTAGCATTCATTGGCTTGTGGACACATTACACCAGTCCCTGCCTTTGTCTTCATATGGTGTTTGCTCTGCGTGTATGTCTGTGCCCAATTCTTGCATTTCTATAAAGACCCCAGTCACACTGAATTTAGGGGTTCACTGTATTCCAATATGACCTTGTGTTAACAAAACTAATTACATCTACAATGACTCTGGACCTTGGACCTCTTATCTTATCCATATATACTCACTCCCTGGGTGATCTCAGCCAGTTTCATAGACTTAAGTACCATCCAAACCTCAAGTTTATAGCTCCAGCCTGGATCTTCTCCTTGAACTATAAGCTAATATCTACTTGCTTCCTCATTTTCTCTACCTGGAAGTCTAATAACATATACAAACCTGAACTCTTGATCTCACCCTCACAGCCATTCCTCCATCCTTCCACTTGCTCAGGCCAATACCCTGGACTCAGCCTTTCTCTCACAGCCCATGGAGACTTGTGTTGACTCTTGTTTCAGAGTGTGTCTGGAGTGTGGCCCATTCTTACCACTCCCACTGTGGCCATATGATCCACACCACCCTCACCCTGATGATGGCCTTAGTCTCTGACTAGTCTCCCATCCCTGCTGTCCAAGGCAGCAGCCAGACACTTCAGCCAGATTAGGTCCTTCTGTTTCATTCAGAGTAAAAGCCAAAATCCTTCCAGGGCCGTACTGGATCTGGGAACCTTGACTTTCTTAATGGTCCCTCCTCCTATTCCCTGTCCTCCAAGGTTTGTCTCCCACCTCCTCCTTGAACACATCAAGAACACACCCTGCCTCATAGCCTCAGCCCTGGGTCCTCTCTCTGCTTAAACTCTCCTCTCCTCAAGTAAACTTATGTCTTGCTTTTACATTGCTTTCACATCTTTGTTCAAATGTCAGCTTCTCAATGAGGCCACACTGACCACCTTGTTTAAAGTTCCAGACCTCACCCAGGGTCCTGGATTCCCTCACCCTATTATTTATTATGTTTATTGGTTAGTCCATGTCTCACCCCAGTTGGATGAGAGTTCCATGATTTTTGTTGGTGCTCTTTTTCTTCCGTGAGTCTAGAACAGTATTGACACCTAGTATGTACTCAGTGACTATTTGGTGAATGAATGAATGGAGGGTTACCCAGAACTAAGCAACAAGAGAAAATGAACTTGCAAAAGGAGGACATGCTTGGTTAGCAGTGTTGTGCACAAACCTCAGACTCACTCTGCAATTTATCTGGATACCATTTAAAAAGTTGTGGTATAAAGGTTGATATATAATTTAATTGTTAAGTGAACTAAGCATGATTTATTCCTAAGCATAACTCAGTGAATAATCTTTTGTTGCTTTTATGAAGTATTGTGTGACAGAAGCTACCTTCTCCTCCATAAAACCCAGTTACAGAGAGGAACTGGGGGACATTAAAGTGAAGGGGCTGCAGGTGGGCAGATGTGACTATTTTTCCTTATGGGTCAAAGCATAATCTGGGTCTATTTATGTTTTTAAAAAAACACCTTTAAAAATGTGCATGCCCTTGTCCCTTGATGGAAACAATGCGCTACTATAAACTGAAGTTACTGTGGTGACAGGTTTTATGTGTGATATTCTAGTGTCCATGCTGGCTTGGTACTTGAACATTGTCTTCCAGAATAATGAGAGAGGAGTAAAAACTATTTATTTCATTTACTTGTTATAGAAGCACTTCTTGGGAAATGTGAGCTGTTAAAAAGAAAAGTGTTGCTGATTTTTATATTTATAAATCATGATTTTAGGGGGGATGGTTAGGGAGGTGGGAAATGGAGGGGGGAAAAACACTTGACATGCTCTGAGCCTTAAAAAAAAAAAAGAAAGAAAGAGCAGGCCCTTACACTGGGCAATTGATTCACATGGTCTGACTTTCAAATTGCTGAATCCAACTTCTTTGCTTCAGTTTTCAGTTTAACGAGTAGTGTACTTTTTTAAAGTTAGTTTCCTAATGTTAATCAATTTTTCTTTTATCATGGTTATCCTCAGCAAATACAAAGATGAGCAATTGAACTTACTCCAATTTATTGGATGTGCTAAATGATGAGGTTTGCCCAAAGCTCAGGGAAATGACAATGGAAAGATGAGATCATGAACAACAGGAAAATTGGCAGGACAAATAGAGAATGAACGAATTGTTGAAAGGAAGGTTTTTTTTTTTTTTTTTTTTTTTTTTTTTTACAGAATGGGTTGTTTCTCAGAGATTTTAATTTTAGCATTTTACATTTACACTTATTAGCCAATTATCTTACCCACTTGGAACACATGAATGAATCCACATGAACCAGTCAGTCTTTCCAGGTTCCCCATGTAAGTAAGTAAGTTCCCCCTTCCCCACCTAAACTTGAAATCCTAGGAACTTTTTGGGATTATTACCCAGACCTTGGGCAACCATCTCTAGGGATTGTGTAGGTGAGAGAGGAAGGGAAAGAAGTGGTGATGATGGGGAAGAGTGGTATTAATGTGGTGGTGGGTCAATTTAGTGGAACAAAAGAATGAGAGAAGAGAAAATAAGAAAAAATAATAAGACACAGGCAACATGTGCTGTGACTACATAAAAGTTAATCAGTTGTTTTCTGTAGTTATTTGTTGGAGATTTAAAAAATGTTTACTTCTTTTTATTTTATTTTTATTATATAAAAATATTTTATGTATTTATTTTTAGAGAGGGGAAGGGAGGGAGAAACAGATGGAGAGAAACATCCATTGGTTGCCTCAACTGGTAATCTGGTCTGCAATCCAGGCACCTGCCCTGACTGGGAATCAAACCGGCAACCTTTCAGTTTGTAGAATGATGCACAACCCACACTAGTTAGGACTTGTTTACTTCTTTTTTAATGTTAGCAAATTACTTTGAATGTTGTTGAATGTATAGTTTCTCATATGTTGTAGGGGAGGAAAAGTTCATCTTAATACTTTCTAAACAGCTTTGAATTCTGATCTCTACAATTCCTCAGAAACAGCTAAAAAAATAAAAAAGAATTTTTGGGTGGCTGTGATTCACTTCCTTGCCTTGTGACCTACTACCTTAAGTCACAAATGCCAGGCATTTGGCTAAGGTAGAATAACTCTGCTTTTGAGGATTTATGAGCTGATTCAATACTTCTGTATATGTATGTTTTGACACTATTCAAGTCAAAGCTGTGTGGTGTTTTGACATCTCAAAGAGAGGTGAGGGATCAAAGGATGAAAAAGCAAGCATGTATAAGAGTTTGATATCTACTGCATAGAAAGAAATAAGGAGCTCCTACCCTTCGTGACAGCATGGATGGAACTGGAGAGCATTATGCTAAGCTAAATAAGCCAGGAGGTGAAAGACAAATACCATATGGTCTCACCTTTAACAGAAACCTAATAAATAAAACAAACAAACAAGCATAATATAACCAAAGACACTGAAATTGAGAACAGGCTGACAGTCACCAGAGGGGAAAGGGGAGGGAATTTCAGGGGAAAAGGGGAAGGGTTTAGAGCAACAAGTATAAAAGACACATGGACAAAAACTAGGGGGTGTGGATATGGGAGGGAGGTGGGGAGGGTTGGGGTGGTGGGCTGGGATGGGAGTAAAAGACAGAAAACTGTACAAGAACAACAATTAAAATAAAAAAAAGAGTTTGATATCTAAAGACATCCATTTCCTGCATAACATCAGAAAGCAAAGTTAGGTAGCTACTGATAGAATGGGTGAAGAAGAAAGCAGAACCACTTTCCGCTTTTAAACCCAGAAAGATCTAACCACTTGCTCTCACATGACTTTCTTTTATTTACAGTTAATATTTACAGTCAATAAAATATTTACAGTCAATAAATATTTACAGTCAATAAAAAATGGCAGCAAAAGAAACATTTTTGGTCTACCAGCCAGTCCAAAGTCCCTCCACAAAAACTTTGTTAAAATTTACCCAAAGAAACACTGAGTTTAACCAGAAAAACAAACAAAAAAAGAAACATTGATATTTTATTATGCATTTAGAAAACTTTATACAGGGTAAGGCAAAAGTAGGTTTACAGTTGTGAGTATATGAAAGTTTATTCTTTATTAATTATTGTATTGTTTTTATGCAAACAACTGTAAACCTATTTTTGTTTCACCCTGTATAAAATATACAAATAAGTAAGCTATACAGTCATGGGTCACATAAATTATTTTAAGGTGGTAAAAAATTCTGACTACTTAGATAAATGGTAACAAATTAAAAAGCTTAAAACTATTTAACTCTGTTAGGTAATAACATTCTGGAAATTTTCCTTAGAAAGATATCCTAATGTAAGCTCCCAATTCTTGAACATTCTTGTTAGTGGCAAATTAGATTTAATGAGTTTCTTTTCTTGAATGTGTTTATAAACATTGTATAAGCACAATATTTTGTATATATATATTTATAAAAGAACCAAAATTAATTTTTGTTTTATTTGATTTTTAAAAATCTTGGCAAGATCTGTCAAGCTAATTGGTGCTGGGAAAACAGTAGTGTGGGAGAAAGATTACCAGATGCCTGTAGGAACTGACTTTTCACCCTGCCGGGCCATGCATTAGCTGTGGAATCACTTCCATTTTCCAGTCAATAAAACAGGGATGTTAATGGTTGCTCTACCTCCAAGAAACATGCTAAAAATAAATGCAACAAAATAAGTGAAGTACTCCAAGCATTTCATACCTTCTGAATAGAATTAGAATGGACAATTGGGTTTTAGACTACAACTTCTTTTAACTTAGAGAGCTGATGGCTTCAATTTTCTTGTAACTTTAAACCTGATTCTCAAGAATACTTCTTCACACCATTTAGCCTTGAAACCATTTTCTTTATTGAACCTCAAAATTCAGAAAACTCTTAAGAAGTCACCTAGTGCTTGCTCCTCCAGGTTCAAACACCTTCTTCTCAGACAGTCCTGAAAAATGCTGATAAGGAATATTTTCTCTGTTGGGTCTGCTCATCCAGGTGGTTTCTTCTGTGGCTGAGCAGACTCAATGTAGAAAAATGTTCATTTTATTGAACAAAAATTGTCTCAGTGCAATTTTTAACCACAGTCATAGTTTTTCATTTTGAGCTACATAGATTTCATCAATTCTTAAAATATTTGAATTCAACTATCACTTTTCTCCTAAATGATCAATATTGTGCAAAGATGACAACATTATTAAGTGACCACTATGCAACATTATTAGATGCTTTTTGTCTAGGTGCTTTTACTTAAAACTCAAAATAAGTCTGTGACACATTTATTACATTTGTGCATTGATGAAAATAGTGAAATGGTTGAAACCACAAACTTTGGAGTTAGACCTGAATTTGAGTTCTGCCTTTACCGTTTGGTAATCATGTAACTTGAAAAAAGTTATGTAGCCTCTCTGAGCCTTGGTCTTTGTGAATTATAATAGTTATAACTATTATAATTATAATATGGTTGTTGTGAAGTTAAATGTAACTCATATGAAGATATAATGCACAGATGTTCAATAAATGTTAGCTATTAATATTCTTCTCTCTCACTCTCTCTGGCCTAAGAATAGGACCTCACATTTATTCCAGATAATTTATATTTTCTTTGTGGTGGTCCTGGTTTCTAAGTGAAGAAATGTTTTTGAATTGTGTCATGATGTATTATCTCTCTCTATCAAATTTCTGTCATCCAAGTATTTATAAACCTGAGTTCTTTGTTTCCATGTTTTTGACAAATATGTTGAACAGGAATGGGAAAATCATAAATTCTTGCACTTGTCTATTAAGGTTGAGTCCAAGCCTTTTACCAACACACTTTGAGTGATGTTGGTTGCCTAGCTACCAGGTTAGCTACTCAGGCATCTTCCTATCACCTGACCTACATTTCTCCATTTTAACAATAAGAGTAAACACACTGTAAGATCTGATAAATATTACATTAAAATGAAGACATGCTGTTCCCATGCCTTCTTCTGACACACTGGCAGCCAAAGCCTAGAAAAGAAATGAGAGTAGGTTGACATGACTTGTTTTTAGTAAAATCACAGTCATTTCTAGTTGTCAGCATTTCTTTATTGCTTACAAATCATCCATTCTAGAATTTCGCTTGGAATCTGCATGAAGCTCACTAATTTATATATAAATCTCACCCCTTTTAGGAATAGAAACATTTTTCAGTCACCAGACACCTCCTTTGTTCTCCTTCATTTCCAGCAGAAGTTGTCTGATCTCATCTACCAATTCTTCTCATATTTTGAGAAAGAATTTGTACTATCTGAAGTTTTGAATGGGCGAGGACCTCTTCCTATCTATATCTTCTCCTACTGTAAGTTTTAATGATCTCTTGGTAGTGTTTGCTCCACAACTGATAATTTTCATGAAAGAGATTATGGAAGTGAAGCAGAAAATTGAATGACTCTTTAGTTATGATATCATTTGTTAAGGTTATATTTTCTGAGATCTAGTATAACTATTCCTTCTCTGATCTTCTCCTGACTACAGAGGTTAACAAGAAAAACAGTTTTCTTATTGTATTTGGTATTTATCTTAGGTCCCTAATTTATTTTTGAGGCTTTACTTTTATATACTCTAAGCTGTTTTTCTTTCCCTCTGATTATATCCATGACTTTGTCAACCCCATCCATCTTTTTGAACTTATCAGAGAACCCACTGATCCATAGGAGCTTGAATTGAAGTCTTCTGATTACAGATTCAATGCTCCTTTCAATTCCTCTCCGAGTGTTGTCTGCTTATAAGCCACCTCCCTACTTAGGCTATTTATTTTTTCAGTTCAAGCCCAGGATGTCACTTATGGCCAATTTTTAGACACTATTATCCCTATTGCATTTTCTTTTCAGGGAACTTATATTTCTTCCTCAACAGCATCAATTTTTTTATAATGTTGAAGGAATCCCATTTTTAGAGTTCACATCCCTGTTGTAAATTATTTGGGCACTATTATTTTCTTTACTGTTTTTGAAGCTCCCTACTGAAGGCCTCACTATTACCTTTTTCACTATTGTAAAACATCAAATCCACTTTATCCTGAAATTTCCTTGTTTTTACATATGGTGCCTCATTCTTTCATGTAGGTCAAACCGGAATCCAGGATAGAAGTTTCCTAAAATTCTTCCTCTATGTTCTGAGGGAAAATTATCAGCAACATAGCCAAGAACAAGTCACTTGTTCTGCTGTGTCCCTCACATTTATATCTCCCTAGCACCTGTAAGTGTGGCCTTATTTGGAGATAGAGTCTGGATGGGGAGGGGGATAAATTCAACATGACTGGTGTCCCTGTAAAAAGAGGGAATTTGAAGACAGGGAAACACACACAGGAAGAACACCATTTGAAGATGGAGGGAGAGATTGGGGTGCTGTGTCTACAAGCCATAGAATGCCAAGGACTGTAAGCAACCATGAGAAGCTAGGAAGGGACAGGAAGGATTGTCCCCTAGAGCCTTAAGGGAAAGTGGAGCCCTACTGACACCTTGATTTCAGACTTCTAGCTACCAAACTGTGAGTAAATAAATTTCTGTTTTTTTTTTTTAAGCTACCCAGTTTGTGGTAATGTGTAGTGGCAGTCTTAGGAGACTAATGAATGCTGTTAACAGCATAAGACCACCAACAGATTCCAGAAGTCCAGTTCTGTAGTGTTTTTGCTGTACTGTAAGACAGCATGGTGAGGTGGCAATAACACAGAGTTAGAAGACCTATGCTGAAGCCTTGGATCTACTATTTATGAGCTGAGTAACTTGGACATGTCAGTCAATCACACATAACTTCCATAAAATGATTATAATACATTATTTATCTGATAGAGTTACTGTGAGAGTATAAGAAGTAAAACAAAATGTGGCAAGGACATTTTAAATTATAAAATGCCAATTAATGCTATTCAGCATTTATAAGCCTAATTTTATTTATCTGGAGGGATATTCCCTTAAGATACTAAAGTCAGCCTTTGAGCAATGTGAAGGTTAGGGGAACCAACCTTTGCACAGTCAAAAATCCATGTATGACTTTTGATTCCACCGATACTTAAGTTGTTTCTCAGTATACATGGGGCATTTGTTCCAGGACTCACCATGAACACCAGAATCTACTGGTGCTCAAGTCTCCTGTGTAGAGTGACATAAATCAGTGCATCCAGTTTGATCCTCCATGACTCCAGACTCCCAACTGTGGATTGAAAACATTAGTTATTTATTTAAAGAATCTGCACATAAACGGAACCTGCACAGTTGATTGACCCATGTTGTTCACAGGTCAATTCTATTTCATATTTGTGTTTATACTCTTGTAAGTGCTTCTACCCTCAGATTTTGAATTTCTATAGGAATATACACATTCTTTTTTCCCCATGAGATGAATGCCTAGAATTATAATAATAGAATGTATTCCTTTGTGTGTATACAAGTGTATCTGGGTCTATGTTCTCAACACACAGTTTTTCTATCCTATACTTTCAATGAAACATTTTCTCTTTGAACAAGGGATATACTTTTATTGTATGCATCTCATCAGTAAGTCTTGATGCTTCTGAGACAGTATTTATCATTCCTTACCTAAAAATCTTAAATATATATACACACATTTGAGTTCTAGATTTCTTCCTGACCTATTTCTATGACATCTTCTGAGAATTGTGAGTTTTTTTTCATGGGATCCTTCAAGCCATTTATTGTATCTAGTTTTAAGTAGTTATTGTCTTATTTTATTTTTCTGAGATTTTATCTCCTCCTAACTCCTGTACTGAGATAGTCTCCTCCCCCATCTATCCCCGAGTGGATTTGAATGTTGCCTTCTCCAAATTCTCTCCTGGTTTATTTTCCATTATTTTTCTCTATGCAATTTTATCAGATACACATTACCCTGAATTAAAATATTATACTGATTTTTTAAAAAAGAACTTTTCTTTCTCACAGCCTAGAGAAAACATTTAAGAAAAACATACCCCCCCCAACCACGTACATACATATCCGAGGGGCTATCATCTGGAAAAGAAATGAGACTCATTATGCATAGAACCATGGGTATAAATGATAGAGGCAGATGGGATATTAATATAATTAAAAAAACCTTTCTGGTGATCACAGCTGTCCAAAAACAGAATCACAGGCCTTGTAGTGTTGTTAGCTCTATTTGTGGAGATGTTCAAGGAGTATGTCTTAGGTCAGGTCCTTTAGGTGCAGAACCTAAAACAGAGATTCTTTTGCAAGTGATTCATTGAGAGAAACCTACATAAGAATAAGGGAAGCAGGACAAGGCAGGGAAGAAGCTGGACAGAGATACGAGTTCAACTAAAGTTTAACCTCAACCTGACCCACAGGGAGTTCTGATGCCTCTGTATTAGTCAGCCAATGTTTATGGGTTGCCCATGGTATGTGTGTAGTTGGAGAGAGTGAGGCAAGGAAAGGCATACCCTGATAAGTATTTCCCAGAAAGGCAATTCTGCTGAAGGCAATTCTCAGTTGAAGGGTACAGGTGTGAGTAGCCAACACTCACAACAGGTGGAGGATGGAAGCATTGGCAAGGAAAATGGGATCTAAGTAGGACACCAGTAGCACCTACAACAAAGAGAATGATTGGTCATGTTCCAGGATAGCAATGAAATAAGGAATAGGGACATGATTTTCTTCATGGTAATTTTTCAGCCATGCATAGTCCATTTTCATGTATGAGAATCCAGCAATTAATAATGGGATTAAATTAAACTTAATAATGGGATAAAATGAATTAAATTCCCTTCTCTGAAGGGTGTCTTAGCATTTGAGAGCTGGATAGCCTGTGATCAGCTGTGTAGCCCCTTATTTTGCTGGGGAAGAAAGTAAGGCCCAAGGCCACATTGAGAAGACATGCAACAATGTCCCCTAACTCCCAGTTCATTGTTACTATTACACCACAAAGACAAATAATGACTCAAATTGTGAAAAATTAGGTAGCTTGTTAGGACCATGAGTAATCAGTTAAAAGTAGAATTAGCTGATGACACCTTGAGTTTTACCTTGATGTACCTTGAATTTTAAGAAACTTTTTTTATGTGGATCTCTGGTGCCCATTTTTCATAGTATGATGACTATAACTATGGTTCTCTCTCTCTTTTGTTTTTAGATTTCTGCTTTTGATTGATTTCTTCTTTTCTTCCAAATGGTTTTAACAAATTCATTTTCACTATTATTTCAGCAAAGATACATGACCTGTACTTTCATTTAAACCTTTTAAATGAAAACCAAATAAAGATAATTTTCCTCCTAGGGTGTCATAACATTCAAGAACAAAATAAGCATTGTAATATGCTGATGTCAATCATTTCTGTAATAACCACATGAATAGTGCCATGGAAATAATGCTAATATTTTTATTCTCACAGTCTCTGTGGCTCAAGCGATTAGATCTGGTTAATAGCTGACTTTGTAATTTTGCAAAGGTCCTGAGATGGAGAACAGCAAAAAGGGCAACAGTGCACTGCTGGCGTCACCTTCCGTATTCCCTTCCAAGTCAAACTGTGGCTCTCTTTTGAAACTCTCTTAATAAGAGGGAGAAAATATTGCCTGCCTTATAGCATTCAATGTGAGATAAGGTACCAATGCTGAATCTATAGATTGAGTCTTGCTGAGGGTTTGATAAATCGAGTTGTGTTGGGAGACAATTCTTCATGGATCTTGCTATAAATTGAATGCTTATGTTCCCCCATCCCCAATTCATATGTTGAAACCTAATTCTCAATGTAATGGTATTTGAAGGTGGGACATTTAGGAGGTGATTAGATCATAAAGGTAGAGCCCTCATGAATGAAATTAGTGTCCTTATAAGGAAGAAACCAGAGCATTTCCTCACCCTTTTTGCCATATGAGGACACAGCGTGAAGACAGCATCTATGAACCAGGAAGTGGGCCTTCCTTACACATTGAATCTGCCAGCACCTTAGTCTTGGACTTTCCAGCCTCCAGGACTGTGAGAAATAAACTTGTTTTTTAAGCCACCCAATAAATGGTACTTGTGTTTTAGCAGCCTGAATGGACTGTGACAGGTCCCTAATGTTTCTGCATATTTTACATGAGTAGGCACTGACTGTTTCTGTTCTGAATAATCTTCCTGCCTCCCCTCAGTTTTGTCTGTTCTTTCATTTCTTTTTCTTTTCTTTTTTTTGTTAAATGAGATATAATTGACATGTAACATTGTATTAGTTTTCAGGGTTCAACATAATGGTTTGTAGACTATCTTTTCAAGGATGTTTGTATAGTGAACAGCATTGAAAGATAGAGATAGTGTCTCCCTATGGAGCAGAGAATGGATTAATTTACTGTCCAATATAATAAAGATATTGGAGGCAAAGAATGGACAGGTTTGTTTGTAGCCCAACATAAAAGACTGGGGTTCCTTAAATTTGGAGTTTCTTAGCTGCAATTGCAAATCTGCTGCATATACAGCATCCACCCATGTTGCACTGTGGGATTTGGGGAAGAAGGGGAATTGACATAAACCTGAAGTTTGTGCTTCCTTCTGAGCTCTGAGCGATAAAATCCTTTGTCTCTGATCTAGAAGTGTTGTGCCTTCGGCCAGCATCCATGGAGCAATAATAAGCAAATTTGTTAATCTGCCAATAGAGTAGAATTTCAGACTTTTCACAATTCTTGGGAGGTTGATTATTTATTATTAAGGAATCACTTCCCAGGATAATTGGCTATGATCACGGAAGAAATAAGAAAACTTGGTCCATTTACCACAGGCTAAAATTTATTGTGAAAATATTTTTAAACCCCTTGGGGTTTATTTGGGAATGCCATGACTAATGACTGAAAGCAGGTCAACATGGAGATTGGCCAGTTGTGAGCATTTAAAGGGTCTTTTCTTGCATCTCTCACATCATGACTGGATAGCCACCTTCCCTTCTATGAAGATAAAATCCACACCTGAATCCTGTTTGCTGTTTTGCACCTTGGCAGGGCTGAGGGCAGCCCAGAACAACATGTCCACCATGCTTCAGTGAGATGATACAGCCTACAGCTCAGAGGTCCATTGGGATCAAACACAGAACTCACTCTGCCTGAGCCAGGGATGGCCAGTTCCAGCTGACCTAGAACTCCAAAACAGCTTTTTAAAAAAATCTCCATCTCCTATACCAGAAGCTGCTTGCCCTCCAGCCATGAATTATTTGACATCTGGGAGAAAAGAGCACAAGGAGGAGAGGCGAGGGATGTGGAGTGGTTGGGGGTGCTGTTACATGGGTCTCTGATTACTATAGGCAAAGAGCAAAGGAGTTAAATTGAAGCCAACTTTAATAGAATCTGACTGTTGCTCCACTCCCACACCTGCCTCATAGACTGACTTCAGCACTGAAGCATAAAAATATCTCTAAAATATCTGCCAAGGTATCACATACTCATTTGAAAAACTCTTTAATCAATTGTCTTCAAGCTGAGTAAAGATGAGTACTCATATACATGACAGAATACATGATCAATAAAGAGAGATCTCCGATTCTGAGTAATTAGTGACTCAAAAGTAAAGCTCTCATGTTCTTTATAACTTGAGTTGTGATGATCCAATTCTCTTTTTAGTAGTGACTTAAGGAGTCAACTGAACATGTTGTATGGCAACAGAAGAATGTTTGTTTCATTTTTGTATTTTTTTCCTGATTATCCACACCAGTTTGATATTTTTCTAAAATACATTTTAAAATTACTAAAATATTTCTTGGAATTTGGGGGTGAGGAATTACCCTTGCAAAATCAAAGATCAGGAAATTCTGTGTGACTTTGATTAAGCAATCTGCAGAAACCTTCTAATTGAAATTTGAACAGTTTGGGAAACTCTCTTGGGCTCATATTCAATATATGCAATGGTCATTAGATATGCAATGGTCATTAGGTCCTGCGATATTTTTTTTGTTAGCTATATTGTGTTTGGCCTTCATGGTTTGAAATATTTGTGACCCTCCTGCTTTTAGGATCCCCCAACTTGGCCCCAGCTCACTACCCCAATACCAACATACCCAGCATTCCATCATGAAATCCAACAGTTTATAGAAGCCTTGTTGTACTTCAGCTAATTTTATATGTGTAGTCCTTGATTTTTGCTGCAATATGTTCTTGGAAATAAAAATAAAGTGGATGGTAAAAAGCAGACTGTACTTTTTTATAGAAACATTATATATGAGAATTATGTTCATGAGTTAGTGTTAGCATTTGGCATCAAAAACATTTAGGTTCAATTAACAATGTATCGTGAAAACGATACAACCATTTTAAGTTCCATAGTTATTTTGAATATGAAATTTATGTTTTATACTATGCATAAAATGATTATATCTAATGAGGATGTAGGAAGGTAATAATGTTCAATGTATAACACTACTGAACTACAACTTGAAAATAACATAAACCAGCAAAAATAGTCATACATTAAATAGTCAGCTAATAGTTGAACTTGCCTTCTTAGAAATAAAAAGCTTTTGGGGATAATTTAAATGACCCACATAACCTTTACAAAATGCTTTAATTGTTCTTGAAGCTCTGGCCAATATAAGGCCAAAAATATATAATAAATGCCATAAATATCAGATAAAGTTATTATTGTCTGCAGTGTATGTGATGGTTTATCTAAAAAACAGAAGGGAAGAACACAAAAACAAAAACATTAAGATTAAGCAAAGAAGTCAGATAGACTATAAATATTAAAATATTGATGTTTTCTCTATTAATAAGTAATATAATAAGAAATAACCTAGGACTTCCGGCCAAGATGGAGGCGTAGACAGACACACTGTGCCTCCTCTCACAACCAAAATTAAGGACAAAAAAGATTTAGAAACAAGAAAACAACCAGAACTCAGAAAATCAAACTGTTTGGAAGTCCAACAATGATTCATCCAGACCGGTAAGAGGGGCGGAGTCGCGGCAGGAAAAAGTGGAGGTGTGGACCGGGCACGCAGGCAGCAGCAGCTGGCAGCCCCCAGGTGCACAGGCAGTGACTAGCAGACCCCAGGCACGGGGCAGCAACTGTGCAGAACCAGTGAGGTCGCACAAGGCAGCTGGTTGACCGGGTGGTCCCACATTCACGCGCAGATATTCCAGGCAAAGGGGAAGCGGTGAAAGGGACTGGAATCCGAGTGTGAGTAAAGCAAGCGCCATTGTCTCCTCTCAGACCCCGCCCCCACATACAGCGTCACTACCCAGCGACTGGGCTGTCCCGCCCTGGGGAACACCTGAGGCTCCACCCCTCACTACATAGCCATGACTAGATAAAAAACAAACAAACAAACAAACAAAAACCAAACCCAGAAATGAAAATGGCTCAAACTGGAGAACAAATCAAAGCCCCAGAACCAATTTATCTAAGTGATGAAGAGATTGCCAACCTATCAGATGCACAATTCAAAACCCTGGTAATCAGGATGCTTACAGAATTGGTTGATTTTGCTCACAAATTAGATGAAAAAATGAAGGCTACGCTAAGTGAAATAAAGGAAAATGTACAGGGAGCCACCAGTGATGGGAAGGAAACTGGGACTCAAATCAATGGAGTGGACCAGAAGGAAGAAAGAAACAACCAAACAAAAAAACAAGGAAGAAACAAGAATTCAAAAAAATGAGGAGAGGCTTAGGAACCTCCAGGACATCTTTAAACGTCCCAACATCCGAATTATAGGGGTACCAGAAGGGGAAGAGGAAGAGCAACAAGTGGAAAACTTATTTGAACAAATAATAAAGGAGAACTTCCCCAATCTGGCAAAGGAAATAGTCTTCCAGGAAGTC
>PVKU01007420.1:0-32422 GCA_004027475.1 Anoura caudifer
ATTGAGAACAAGAGAGGAGAGGGATAGGAATATCCAGGGAAAAGGGGAAGGGATTAGAGCAACAAGTATGAAAGACATATGGACAAAAGCTGGGGGGGGTTGGAAATGGAAGGGAGCTGGGGAGGGCTGGGGTGGAGGGACGGGATGGGAGTAGAAAACAGAAGACTGTATAAGAACAATTAAAATAAAATTAAAAAAAAAAAGAAATGAAGTCCATGAGCCATTAATTCAAATACATTAACATAATGTAATCTTATGAGGACAAATGAAATGCATACTTTCCCATGAATTGTAAACATGTTAAAAATAAACAAATATCCTTAGTATATCATCAACTTAAGCAAATTTCAGTCCGATACTATATTTCCACTTTTCTCAAATTGTAAACAGTAAAAATTGCCATTTATTTATTTACTTACTTATTTATTTACTCAATCAGCAACTACTTCTTAAGTACTGTGGTAGTTTTAAAACATGTCTATGAAATCTTTGACATTTCCCACATTAAGAGGGGTAATGCCACCCTTAAATCTAGACTTGTATATGATATGAAATAATCCCTACCCTTGACTGTGAGCTAGTATGTGATGTGGAGTAACTCCTCCCCTTGACTATGGACTGTATGTGACATGGTTCCAAGAGGATGCTAGGAAGTAATGTTCCTTGTGTCCCAGGACATGGTAGCAAAGGGTATGCAGTTCTTTAGGGCTCTATAAGGACACATGC
Organism: Anoura caudifer; assembly: GCA_004027475.1. Classification (NCBI taxonomy): domain Eukaryota; kingdom Metazoa; phylum Chordata; class Mammalia; order Chiroptera; family Phyllostomidae; genus Anoura; species Anoura caudifer. The sequence continues at coordinate 727 of PVKU01007420.1, forward strand.
CTTGAAGCTTGAGTCATTAGGGAAAAGGTCCAGCTATGCTGAAACTGATATGTTAGGCCATGTGGAGAAACCATGTAGAGATAGAGAGATATCCCTCAGGGGGCTTTATGGTGAGTATATTCTAGTCACCATCTGACTGCAATCACATGAGACACCCCAAGCAAGAGCCACCTAGCTGAGCTGAGCCAACCCAAGGGTCAAGAGAGAGAATAATAAATAACTGATATTATTTTACACCACTAAGCTTGGGTGATCTCTTACTTAGCAAGAGATAACTGAGACAAGAACCTACATGTCAGGTGTGGTATTAAGTATTGGAGATGCTCCTCCCCTCATGGAGTTTAAAACTTCCTGATGCAGTGCTCTATGTGAATGTACAAAACAATCCCTGGGCTCCCTGATTTTGTAATTCAAAAAGCAATAAAGGGATCATTTATATAAATAGACATGTGCCAATAAAATATATATTCTGTAAAAATGTATATATAAATAATATATACATGCATACTATCATATATGCATATATACATATTAATATAAATATTATATATGGTATGTGTGTATATTATTTATATATTATATATGTATATATACATATTTATATAAATAAGTGCTAAATAAATAAAGAGCAAATAAAATTGACCAAAAGGAGGGAACATTTGGGAGCTTTACAGGAAAAAGAAGAATCAGCAAGAGAGTAAGAACTGGACTAAATGTACAGAATTCAGTGGGTAAAGCACTGGGCAGGGGTGCATTTAAGCCTGAATATGGGGGCAGGGGCATGAGCTAATTTGGAAGAATTCCCACACAGAGAAGTGTGTGAAGGAAAACAGTAGAAAAATCAACAGGAGGCAGATGATAGAGGGTCTTGAAGATCAAAGCAAGGGTTTAAAAGCCCTGAATCTCATTTTCTAAGCAAGCAGCTGGTACTGAAAGCTTACAAGACGTAGACATGCCACGGTGAAAAGTGCAATCATCCTGACAGTGGAAATAACATAGACTGATACAATGGAATTCTCTCAAGGGCTACATAGGCCAAACAGGACACTCTAGAAACAATTTTCAAATATGATAAGCAGTGTCTCTCCCTCTCTGCCACCCTTCTCCCATGACATACTCCCTGCAATGACATTTCTTGCCTCTCCCATCTGTTCTAGCATTTTCTGGCCTGTGGAGCCATGGCATTCTTATTGACTCATGTCCTTTCTGCTGGGATCCAATTATAGGAGTGCTACCCAGAAGGTGGCAGCTGAATGGGTGGGCTTCCCAGTCACCAAGCCCCTGACTGCTGTTCCCAGGTGACCCAAGGAGTTCTTAGTCTCCCTCCCTCTCTCTCTCTCTCTCTGACCATTTGATCTACACAGTGTTGTTAGTTCACTGGTGCCTGACAAGTTTTATCCTAAAGTGAGTGATACATGTGAAGACATGTCCAAGTGTTCCCTGTAGTAGAAGTATTCCTGGTTTCTGGAAGAGATGATATGTAATAACAATTATATGTTACTCTCATCTTCAAAGCCCCATGCAAACATGATCTAATTAACCCTCATATATGAGGACTTTCCAGAAAAAATCCAGCCATTGTTAATATAACAAGAACAGTTTGCACAACATGAATGTAACCTGGCAGACAAGGAGCATGGACTGGAATGCATACATGTGAACAATGATAACTTCACTGTACTAGTCAGTGGAGATGGTAGATGCCCTTGAATGAACATGTGTAGTGTGTGGCCATCACATTCAAAATGACTGAGCAAGTACAGCAACAAATCTGCATCAAATTTTGCATTAAGCTTGAGCAGTCCTCCACAGAAACTATTTGGATGATTCACAAGGGCACAACTATGGGTAACTGGTGATTGGCAGCTTCATCATGCCTGCTTATGCATTGCATCTCGTGCAGAATTTTTTGGCAAAATGTCAAATCAACCAGGAGACTCAGCTCCCCCTACAGCCAGGCTTTGGCACACTGTGACTTCTGGATTTTCTCAAGATTAAAATCACTTTTGAAATGGAAGAGATTTCAGACCATTGATGAGAATCAGAAAAATATGATGGGGCAGCTGATGGAGATTGGAAGAACTGTGTGAGGTCCCAAAGTGCCTACTTTGAAGGGGACTGAGACATCATTTTCCTATGTACAATATTTCTGTATCTTGTATCTTCTTCAATTAAATGTCTCTAATTTTTCTTAGGGACCACTTTGTGTGGTATCAGAGACTGTAGGTAGTAGCGCTGTGCAAATTGGGCCTTGAAAGAAGCCTGTAACACTTGACTGGAAAACTGGAAATGCAGGAGGCAGGCATGACCTGGTGCTAGCACAGAGGTTTCCCATAGGAAATCAGGCCTGAATAATGCATTGTACCCTTTGAAGCTTGCTTTGCTTTGTATAGCCCTGTTGATATGTTTAAATTCAAAACATAAGGGAGTGAACTCCTAATCTCATGAACCATGCCTCGGCAACCCTCTGGCATCAGCATATCTAACAGACCCTGACCTGAGGCAGATCTCTGTGTTTCCTAAATTGTTATCTATTGATAATATCTGTTTTCTATAACTATGGCCTTTAGACATTGATTGATGAGCTTTGTATGCATATTGTATACCTCCACACATACTAATCCCAATAAAAGCCATTTCAGAGAAAAGCTCAGGGCATTCTTCACTACAGGGAATCACCACCCTCTGTCCTGCTGGAACAACAGATTGTGCCACAGATGACTCATTCTCATCTGCAATGGTCAGGAGAGCTCCACGGGACAAGTGGATCTTCCCACAAATTTTTATATTACATTGCTGGATACATTCTGTACAGACTTCATATAACTGGAAGGCATGGTGCATGACTACACCTGGCTTTCAGAAGAGGAGTTTGGAAAGTCTAATTTAAATGGCAAGCCTTCCACCAAAGAGGCTCAGTTTTGGTACCAAAACTAACAAGGAAGGGCCCCTCACCCTTACTCCCATGCTGAAGACAAATAAGAAACTGAACACTTAAGCATTTAATTTATTGCCAAGGTCATATGCAATATATTCTTGTCAAGTTTTTCAAACCATATGGAAATGTATTGTATTCATTCAGGGAGGCAGGATTCTGAGGTGCCAGGGCTGGATTTTTACTGCCTAGTTATAGGACTTCTGCCCATTTTGAATACCTCCTTTGTTAGAGAAGTCCTATCAGTCTCTGATATCAGACACATAACAGCACTGGGACAATTCATGAGAAAAGTGCTCAGAAAATGAGCTTTAATGAAGTTCTATAGTACAGATTACTTTAGCAGCTGGGGAAAATTGTAAGACAGATAAGTCCTCAGCCTCCTTTTTACAAAGTTTCTACCTCATTTTGCCATGTCCCCACTAGTACCAACATCTCTCATTACTTTGATGAGCATGACTTACGTATCTTTCTACCTATCTTCCGTCAAATCTACCCCACAGCCTCTGAATTCACTAACACTGTGGTAAGGTTTAATATACCACAGCCACCCCAGAGGATTTTTCATTTTAAGAGGAGACAGACATCCTATTCAGCAAAACTGAAGTCTGGCTGAGGTCAAAACTGTTGCAGATACAGAAATTAATTAACACCAGAAAAAAGTCTGGTGTTGTGGTTAAGAACATGGTCTCTGGCCTTTCTCCCAATAAGAAATTGTTTTTTCCCTCTGTGCCTCAGTTTCTTCACCTCTAAATGGGATTTATAAGTATTCCCATCTTGTAGGTTTGTTATGTGATGGGATGAATTATTCTATTATTGTAGGGCAATTTGCCTATGCTAATTAGTTTGTATTAGTACAATCTTATGAATGGGCACTATCTCTAGTTTCATTTTGTAGATAAGGAGGCTGAGGAACAGAAGTAAGCACACTTGTCTGTTACATAGCTGGTCATTAGCAGAGAACTGACTCTCACTGGAGCAGCCTGGACACAGAACCAACACCTGTCAAACATGTTACACTGCTTGGTCTCACAGCAGCACACCAGGATGTATGCAGCAGCCTTTGGAAGAAGGGAACCAAGGCAGCAACTGTGCCAGCAGTTACAAGCTTTGGTTTGAGCTGTGATTTGCCCACATCAAACACAAAAAGGAAGCTCTCTTCTCCCTCTTTTGATAGATTCCTCTTAAAAAAAATAATATCTACCATACAAGGTGGCTACAAAGATTCAAGTAGCTATGCAAAGGAATTTTGAATTTTTTTTAAATGTAAGAAATTATTATCTAATGCAGGACAAGCTAAAGTTGGAGAACTGTAAGCAAGGGTCTACAGGAGGCCAGGCTACTGAAGGCCTGGAGAGCTCACTTCTACTACAGTGATCAGTTTCTGGAGATAATCTGCAGACAGAGAAACCTGGTCTGGGCTGGGCTGGGGGTCCAGGAGCCCAGGCACTGGGTCAGGTGAGGAGTGAGAGGAAAGAATCCTCACTACAAAACCTACTGTAAGTCCCATTGCTCAGTCTACCCATCTACTCCATGAACAAGGAAGCCTGTCATATTTCAGGTTCTCCTTGAAGCTGCCCTTCACACCTACCAAAAGTCCCTCCAAGGTCAGGCACTCACAGAAAGAGACCTTCTGGATGGTGGAACTAGGATATTTCTAAGAAAGGTAGGATAAAAGGGCAGCCAGTCTTTGTGGGCTCTGTAAGGCTCCAGTGTCATTTTTTTTCCTTTGATGAAATTCATGGCTTTTTTTTAATGTCTTGATTTTTTAACATTGTTTTTTATTGTTGTTCAACTACAGTTTTCCACCTTTCCCCCATCCCTCCCCACCACCCCAGCCCTCCCCACCTCCTTCCCATTTCTGCCCCCTCTTGTTATTGTCCATGTGTCCTTTATAATTGTTCTTGTAAACACTTCACCCTTTTACCCCATTATCCCCTCCCCTCTCCCCTCTGTTTGCTGTCAGCCTGTTCTCAATTTCAATGTCTTTGGCTATATTTTGCTTGCTTTTTCATTTTGTTGATTAGATTCCTGTTAAAGGTGAGATCATATGGTATTTGTCTTTCACCACCTGGCTTACTTCACTTAGCATATTCCTCTCCAGTTCCATCCATGCTGTCACAAAGGATAGGAGCTCCTTCTTTCTTTCTGCTGCAGAGAATTCCATTGTGTCAATTTACCATGATTTTTTAATCTATTCATTTACTGATGGGCACTTGGGTTGCTTCTAGCACCTGACTATTGTAAATTGTACTGCTATTACCATTGGGGTGCATAGGTGCTTTTAGATTAGTGTTTCAGAGTTCTTAAGATATAATCCTAGCAGTGGAATTGCTGGGTCAAAAGGCAGTACCATGTTTAGTTTCCTGAGGAAATTCCACACTGTTTCCATAGTACTTGCACCAATCTGTAATCCCACCAACAGTGCACTAGGGTTCCTTTTTCTCCACAGTTTGTCCAACACTTGTTTGTGCTTTGTTTATGATGCCATTCTGATAACTGTGAAGTGGTGGTATTTCATTGTGGTTTTCATTTGCATCTCTCTGATGGTTAGCAATGCTGAGCATCCTTTCGTATGACTCTGGACCCTCTGCATGTCCTCTTTGTTGAAGTGTCTATTCAAGTCCTTTGCCCATTTTTTAATTGAGTTGCTTGTCTTCTTAGAGTAGATCATATGAGTTCTTTATATATTTTGGAGATTAAACCCTTGTCTGAGGTATCACTGGGAAATAAGTTTCCCCATACAGTTGGTTCTCTTTTCATTTTAATGCTGTTTTCTTTTATCCGTGCAGAAGCTTTTTATTTTGATGGGATCCCACTTGTTTATTCCTTCCTTTATGTTCCTTCCTCTAGGGAACACATCAGTGAAAATATTGCTGCATGTAATATCTCAATTTTCCTGCCTATGTTCTCCTCTGGGACTTTCATGTTGTCACAACTTATATTTAAATCTTTTATACACCTTGAATTTATTTTTGTGCATGGTGTAACTTGGTGCCCAGGTCTCATTTTTTTAAATGTAGCTGTCCAGTTCTCCCAACACCATTTTTTGAAGAACCTATCTTAGCTCCATTTTGTGTTGCTGCCCCCTTTGTCCAATATTAATTGACTGTAGAGACTTCATTTTACTTCTGGGCTCTCTATTCAGTTCCATTCATCCATGTGTCTGTTCTTATGCTAGTACCAGGCTGTTTTGATTACAGTGGCCTTTTAATACAGTTCGATATCAGGTATTGTGATTTCTCCTACTTTGCTCTTCTTTCTCAAAATTGCAGCAGCTATTTGGGGTTGTTTATGGTTCCACATACATTTTTGAAGTGTTTGTTGTATATCTGTGTAATATACCATTGGTATACTAATAGGGATTGCATTGAATCTATAAATTACTTTGGGTAGTATGGGCATTTTGATGACGTTAATGCTTCCTATCCCTCACCACAGTATGTGTTTCAACTTGTTTGTGTCTCCCTTAATGTCTTCAGTGTTGTGTAGTTTACTGTGTATAGGTCTTTTACCTCCTTGGTTAGGTTCATCCCTAGGTACTTTATTTTTCTTATACTATATCAAATGGGATTTTTTTCCTCATTTCTGCTTCTGCTGTTTCATTGTTGGTATACAAAAATGCCTTTCATTTCTGAACGTTGATTTTTGCATCCCACTGTTTTCGCAGATTCATTTATTAGGTCAAGCAGTTGTGGGGCTTTTTTTTGTTTTTGTTTTTTGCTTTTTTTTGTGGATTCTATAGGGTTTTCTATGTACACTATCATGTCATCTGCAAACAATGACAGTTTTTTCCTTTTTTTCAATTTCAATGACTTTTATTTCTTTTCTTGTCTGATTGCTTTGGCTTGGACTTCCAATACTATGTTGAATAGAAGTGGTGTAAGTGGACAACCTTGCATTGTTCCTGTTCTTAGTGGGAAAGTTTTTACTTTTTGCCCATTGAATATGATGCTCTCTGTAGGTCTCTCATATATGGCCTTTGTTAAATTGAGAAATGCTCCCTCTATTCCCACTCTGCTGTGTGTTTTTGTCATAAATGGGTGCTGTACCTTATCAAATGCTTTTTTCGCATCTACTGATATGATCATGTGATTTTTGGCTTTATTTTGTTTACATGATGTATTATGTTTATTGATATGTGAATATTGTACCATCCTTGCATCTCTGGGCTGAGTCCCACTTGATCGTGGTTTATGATCTCTTTAATGTATTGTTGGATGTGCCTTGCTAAGCTCTCCTATGCCTTCTGTTAGCAGAGCTATGTTGAAGTCCCCAAGTTGCTTGGGCCATCTTGGGTCAGCACCCTCTTCAGAGGTCTGGGGAGAACAAGCTGTTGCTGATCAGTCTTTTTGAGAAATTCACAGCAATGCCTGAGGCCCTTGTCTTCTGAGTGTGGGGCCTCTTAAATTCCCAAAGGCAAATGTCCCAAACTGCTATTCTGTGGATGTTATAGAATGCACATATGTACTCTAAAATTACTGAGTTAGTCCTAATGGCAGCAAATTTGATTTCACAGTGAATCAAAATGACCTCTTTTAAAAATAATTACTTTTCAGGTTCAATGCTATGGTCACACTGTAAGCTACATGTCTTCAGGAGGCTTAGACAGAGATGGGTGCTGCTCTGCAGTGCATTCCAATGCTGTCTAGTTGGGTGTTGCATGTCCATGGCTGTAACTCAGATCTCATGACCCTGCAGGGCACCTGGTAGGAACTCAACTCAGGATAAGGCTCACTGGCATTGGAGAAACAACAATTTCAGAATATATATCAGCTGTTTAAAGCAGAGTCTGAACAACTATAACACAGCAATCCAGGAAATTATAGCAATTTATCAGCATTGTGAGCATACTGAAAACATATGAGATATTTGTAAAAACATTAATAATGACACTAGATGTTGCATTTAAAAAAAACTCCCATGGAATTTTCTGAGAGAAAAAATATAAGAGATGAAGAGTATGGACCTTGAGAAAGAAGATATCTACTAAGAATGGCTTCTGGTGGCTAACTGGACTCAAATAAAAAAAAAAGTTAGCAACGATTTCTACACAGGGGCTTATCATGCAAACTACACTTCAGGGAGAAGTCTGCACTGAGCTACCTATCCACCTCTGCACTGAACTGCATGCCTGTACTGTGTTTCTGCCATTCTGCAAGCTTTATAAAGGAGTTCCTGGAATCCTATTAAACCAATGGGACTGAGGCTTTCCCCATCCAATTGGAGCTGTGTAGCTATATCCCCATCAACATCTTCACCAACTAATCTGGGTAATTCCATTCTAACCAATCAGAAAAGTGCCCTTTGCACCAATTAAACTTCAAGGATTTAGGGTCCTCATCTACATGAGGATGGACCAATCAGGAACCAGGCTAAGAAACTTCTGTCTGTATGAGCCAGCTCCCCTGTCACTCTGAGAGTGTAGTTTTCCTTTCTGCTGAAGATTGTGTTTCTCTGGCTGAGCTGAAACACTGATGAAGACCTGGAGTAGAGCAGGCCAGACCAGAAGGGAGCAGACCAGCAAGGAGCAGATCAGAGCACAGCTGTCTAGCCAGAGAGGGGCCAGGTCTCAGGACTATTCTACATCCATGCTGTTTTCCCAGTCATGCTGTATCATTATTGATCTATTCTTCACTGAATATAGTTCCCTTCTTCACTGCACCCCAAATTGGGAATTCTCATTGGTGTTGAATTTGCACCAATGATCAGGGTTGATGAGAGTAACAGTATGTTAATTTGAAAGATGGAGGTATGATTAAGATTGAGGATGCATCTCTAAGAGTTATATACACACCTGGCCATACTAATGACTATATGACTCTACTTTTAGAAGAGGAGAATGCTCTCCTTTCTGGAGATTGTATCCTAATGGAAGAAACTGTGTTTAAAGTATGATTACATGAACTCCCTAAAAGAATTAGTCAACCAATGACATTAGTTCAATGAATCCCAATTTGGTGTGTGGTGAAGAAGGAAATTTTATTCAGTAAATAGCTCAATGGTGTTATACCACAGCTGTAGGACAACCTAGGGACCAGGTCCCTCTCTGACTAGGCAGCTTTGCTCTTCTCTGGCTTGTGTGCCTCTCTGCTCCTGTGCCAATCTGCTCTACTCCAGAAATGTTCTCCATGTGTTTCAGCTTTAACTGGGGAAACAGAGTTTAGTCACTGATGGAAAGAGAAAGTACACAGTCAGAGAGGAGATGGCTTATAAAGACAACAGTTGCCATTCTTGGTCCCTGATTGGTCCATCCCCATACAAATGAGGACTTCAAATCTCTGCAGTTTCATTGGTCTAATAGGCACTGTTCTGGTTGCTCAGAGTAAAACTTCTTTGGTTAGATCTGTGCAGTTCTGATGAAATGGGGGAAACATTGGTTGAAATAGGATTCCAGGAGCTCATTTATAGGGCTGACACAAATGGTAGAAACACAGTGCAGAGGCAGGCAGCTCACTACAGACTTCTCCATGAAGTGCCATTTATGTGAGAGGCCCCTGTGTAGAAATGGCTGCTGGGCTAGGTATTTTGTTTGTCTGTTTTTGTTTTGTTTTGTTTTTGTCTTTTTGTTTTGTTTTTAATTTGAGCTCAGTTAGCCAGCAGGAGCCCTATCTTCTTTCTCGGGGTCCATAAGTTATTGAAAATCAAAACTGGTATTATATATCCAGGACATGGCCCCATAATCCATAATGTTGAAGCTAAAATTCTACATTTCTCGCAGAAATACTTGATAAGAGCAGATTCTCACAGTATTTTCAGATAATTTTGAAAAATCTTTACAGTAAGAGAGCTTGTAAAAATCATTTACAAGAATACTCCTGAGTACTTAAATAAACTGGCTGAATACAATCTCTTGCTTCATTTGAAAACATTTGAAAAAGAGGGAAAAATACTTAGCAACATGTATCCAATAAATGGGATAGCTCAATAAATGGAAAGCTCATCTTAAGTTTCAGATTAATAAAAGTTTTGTTTTTTTTTATTTATAGAGAATGGTATATTTCCTTAACTATTAATTGTTAACAGAAAAGTTAGTACATAATATTGGGAATAACCATAGGTATGCCTTAAAGTAATGTTGTATTCATCCTAACATATATAATGAATTTTATATCTATAATATAGATTATTTGTCTAAACTAGATCTTAAAACATTTTACAAAAAAGTAAAGACCTGAGAGTTTATCCACTTTCTTTTTTTTAATTTTATTTTAACTGTTGTTCTTGCACAATTTTCAGTCTTTTACTCCCAGCCTAGCACATTTCCCCAGCCCTCCCCACCTCCCTCCCATTCCTGCCCTCCCTAGTTTTTGTCCATGTGTCCTTTATACTTGTTCTTGTAAACCCATCCCCTTTCAATTGATTAAGTAAAATGGTTACTTTAAAAAATAATAAAATGTATGTAATTTACACAGGATATTATTCTTGGAAATTGGTTGTCTATTATTGGCGGCCAATAATACTCTTTTCACTAGGTGCTTCATTTAATAGTGCAGATTTCTATATAATCCTTTCTTTTCTATAACCCTTGTTCGCATCTATAAATAACAACTTTGCTTTCATGTTTCTGTCAATTATATCATGATTATGTATTAGTTCTATAGTTCAGTATCATTTTTATTTTTTTATAATGGCATTCCACAAATGATTCCTGCATAGCAATTTATGGCGATGAGAAAACACTAAATTCCTAGTTTTAAAAAAATATATTACTTTCTCATCTTGTTTTGCTTAACAAGAGCCATCATCCCTCACCCCTACATAATAACAAAGGGCACCTCTGAAAAGACAGTACCCATCCAGTTCCATCCTCTACATGCAGTGACAAATCGTGCCAAGCTGGCTAAGGTGAGCAGATCAGGAAGGATTACACTACAGCTTCTGAACTGCTCTGACCAGTCATATGCTTAGGCTCCTCATTGGCTGCCACACCTGGGGTCCTCTGAATGCAATCTCCTGGCAGCTTGATTTTGATACAAGTTGCACATACTTTGCCACTTATGAATAAGGCCTCCTTTCAAATCTGTTATGGGATGTATTATATTTTGAAAGTCACTTAATGACAACGGTGAGTGCTTTGCCCAAGCTTGTATATATTTTCAAGCTCCTACTTCCCACTGGTTTTCTAAATGCCAGCCCCTGGTTCACAGTCTGTGTTATTACCACAGGATGACCAGTTAACATGTACCAAGTATGCTCTGTGTGCCTAGCACTGCAGCAAATGCATAGAAACATAGTGTCCCTGCCAGGTTGATTCATCGTTTAACCACAGTGAGCATGAGAAGAAACAAACAGTAGGAGAAAATGTACCCTTCACACTGAGGTCAGACCATGGTAAAACTGGGCCAGATGTCTTTGTTGCTGCAGCCTCTGATGCCTCCAACAGACAGCTGCTACTGTGATGAGCTTTAAGGAAAAAAAAAATTCTTGAAAGAAGGTTACCACTCTATTTAAAACATTCACCTAAAACAGGCTTCTAGTCCTGTTTCAGGCAGCCTCACTTATCCACCATGACCCTAATCCACAACCTCTGGCTCTTTGCAGCCTGCCCCCCCATTCATAGGTGTGGGTGTGTTTCCTGGGTTTCTGGTTTTGTTCTGGCAGCACCTGCACAACAGCATACAAAACCAGAGTGGGTAGAGTGAGCCTCAGTAAATCAGCTGGAGGAAAGGACCCACCAAAGAACAACCCAACAATAATCAAAACCCAATTACACCCAGGGAGCCACAATAAATGGCATAAAAAGCATCCCAAGAGCATCAAGTTCAGGAGATCAAGGAGACTGCACCACTGAGTCCCATAAGTCTCCTATCACAGACCTTCACATCACAAATACAGGGAGTTAAAGCAGGTCAATTTAAGAAGGAGAAGCAAACAAGAAGAGTCTCACAAAAAAATTGAAAGAAAAGAAAAACAAATAATCAAAAAGAAAAGAGGAATCCACAGAAAGAATTTTAAATGAAATAGAGGCAAGTCAACATTCTGATACTGAGTTGAAAACAGTGGTCATAAGGAAGTTCAATGAGCTCATTGAGAATTACCAAAAAACACAGGGAAGCTACAAGAAACTTGCTGTGAATTACACCGGCATGAAAAAAGACATAAAAGTTATCAACAAAAGCCAAGGGGAAATAAAGAATACAACTTCTGAATTGAAGACTACAGTAGAAAGAATCAAAAGCAGGCTACATGTAGCAGAGTATTGAATCAGCTAGCTGGATGACAAGGTAGAAAAAACTGCCAGAAAGAACAAGAACCTAAAGGGAAAAACTCAAAAACACTCAAATTCTTGCTCACTAAATATCATGCTACTAAACAATGAGTGGGTTTAGAATAAGATCAAGGGAGAAATCAAAAATTTTCTGTAAACAAAGGAAAGTGAACTCACAACTGTCCAAAATTGGCACACAGCAATGTCAGTCCTGAGAGGGAAGTTCACAGTGATACAGGCCTACGTAAAAAAAGATAGAAATATTTTGAAGAAACAACTCAACCTACATCTACAAGAACTGGAGGAACAATAATAATCAAACCCCAGAGTGAGTAGAAGAAAGGAAAGAACCAAGACCAGAGCAGAATTAAATGACATGGAGACTAAATGAGCAATTGTAAGGATTAATAAATCCAGGAGCTGGTTCTTTGAAAAAATAAACAAAATTGACAAGCCTTTAAGAGAATCATCAAGAAAAAAATAGAGAGGTCCCAGAGGGAAGAAAGATGGTGGTACGGTAAGAGGAAGCACATTCCTCTTCCACCTACACACAGGAGAAAAACCTACCCGATTTACAGTGAGAACAACAAACAGACATCAGAAACACAGCATATTTGAAAACAGGAGATGGAAGATTGCAGTGGACATTGAAAAACCAGACATGAGAAAAAAACAAAACAAAAAAACCCTGGAACTGTGGAAAGACCAGGGTTGGACCAAAAGAGGGAGCATCCCAACAGCTGAGACAGTGGAAGCTCTGAACACCAGAATACCCAAAGGAGACAGCACCACTGAATCTCACAGGTATTCTACCACAGAACTTCCCACCATAAACCCAGGGAGCCAGAGCAAATCAATTTAAGAAACTGAGCCTAACAAGAAGAGCCTCACAAACAATGGGAAGACAAAGAAACAATCCCCAAATAAAAGAAAAGGAGGAAGCCCCAGAAATAATGCTAAATGAAATGGAGGAAACTCAACTATCAGATTTTGAGTTCAAAGTAATGGTTATTGAGAAGCTCCAAGAGCTCTCAGTGAGCTACCAGAAACTACAGGGAAGCTATGAGGAACTCACTGCAAACTATATCAACATGAAAAAGGAAATAGAAACTATCAACAAGGGCCAAGAGGAAATGAAGAATACAAATTCTGAACTGAAGAACACAGTGGAAGGAATGAAAAGCAGAATTGATGAAGCAGAAGATCGGATCAGGGAGTTGGAGGACCAAGTAGAAAAAAACATCCTGAAAGAGCAAGAAAAGGAAAAGAGGCTCAGAAAGAATGAAGAGTGATTAAGAGAAATGCAAGACAATATGAAGCATAATAATATCCATATAATAGGAATTCCAGAATGAGAAGAAGAAGAGCAAGGGATAGAAAACCTATTTTAAAAAGTAATGATGGAAAACTTCCCTAATTTGATGAGAGAAAAAGTCACACAAACCCAGGAAATACAGAGAGTCCCAATCAAGAGGAACCCAAAGAGGCCCACTTCAGGACACATCATAATTAAAATGGCAAAATTTCAAGACAAAGAGAGAATCTTAAAGGCAGCAAGGGTGAAATGGGAAGTAACACACAAGGGAGCCCTGATAAGGTTAGCAGCTGAGTTCTCAATGGAAACACTCCAAGCTAGAAGAGAATGGCAAGAAATATTCCAAGTAATGAGAACCAAAGGCCTGCAACCAAGACTACTTTACCCAGCAAGGCTTTCGATCAAGATAGAAGGCCAAATAAGGAGCTTCCCAGACAAAAGAAGTCTAAAAGAATACACCTCCACCAAACCAGTTCTGCAAGAGATGCTAAAGGGACTGCTTTAAGGAAAGGAAAGAAAAGAGAGAGAGAAGGAGAGGAACACAGGTACAAAAATGGCAATGAATCAGTACCTATCAATAATAACCTTAAATGTAAATGGATTAAATACTCCAATCAAAAGGCATAGAGTGGCTGAATGGATAAGAAAGCATGACACACACATATGCTGCCTACAAGAGACCCACCTCAGGACAAAAGACCTACACAGACTCAAAGTGAAGGGCTGGAAACAAATTTTCCAAGGAAAATGGATAGGAAAAAAGGCCGGGGTAGCAATACTCATATCAGACAAAATAGACTTCAAAAGAAGAGCCATAAAGAGAGATCCATAAGGTCATTTCATAATACTCAAGGGAAGAATCCACCAGGAATACATAAACATTGTAAATATATATGCACCCAACATAGGAGCACCCAAATACATCAAGAAAATCTTTGAGGACTTCAACAAAGATATTGACAGCAACACAATTATAGTAGGGGATTTTAACATCCCACTGTCAAAAATGGACAGATCTTCTAATCAAAATATCAACAAAGATATTGTGGCATTGAACAACACTCTAGATGAAATGGAATTTACTAACATATATAGAGCACTTCATCCCAAAGAAACTAAATACACATTCTTCTCAAATGCACATGGAACATTCTCAAAGATAGACCACATGATGGGACACAAAACTAGTCTCAACAAATTCAAGAAAATTGAAATCATACCAAGCATTTTCTCCAACCACAAGGGACTGAAACTAGAAAACAACCCCAAGGGGAAAAACCCAAATTCCTCAAAATCATGGAGATTGAATAGCATGCTATTAAACAATGAGTGGGTCAAGAATGAAATTAGGGAGGATATCAAAAAGTTTCTGGATGAAAATGAAAATGAACTCACAACAACCCAAAACTTATGGGAAACAGCAAAGGCAGTCCTCAGAGGGAAGTTGATAATGATACAGGCCTACCTAAAAAAGATAGAAACATTTCAAACAAACAACCTAACCTTACACCTATAAGAACTTGAGGAACAACACAAAGACAGCACAGAGCAAGTAGAAGGAAGAAAATAACCAAGATCAGAGCAGCATTAAATGACATAGAGACTAAAAGCACAATTCTAAGGATCAATAAATGCAGGAGTTGGTTCTTTGAAAAGATAAACAAAATTGACAAGCCTTTAATCAGGCTCATCAAGAAAAAAAAAAAGATAGGACCCAAATAAACACAATTGGAAATGAAAGAGGAGAGATTACAATTGACACCAAAGAAATACAAAGCATTGTAAGAAATTACTATGAAGAACTGTACTCCAAGAAATTTGAAAATCTAGGTGAAATGGACAAGTTTCTAGAAAAATACAATCTCCCAAAACTCAATGAAGAAGCAGAAAACCTGAACAGACCAATAATAGTACATTAAATTGAAGCAGTAATCAAAAACCTCCTGACACACAAAAGCCCTGGACTGGATGGTTTCACAGGAGAATTTTACAAAGCATTTAAGGAAGAGCTAACCCCTATCCTTCACAGACTATTACAAACAATCCAAGAAGAGGGAAGATTCCCAAAATCTTTTTGCAAGGCCAACATCACCCTGATCTCTAAACCAGATAAAGACACAACAAAGAAATAAAACTTCAGGACAATATCACTGATGAACAAAGATGCCCAAGTCATCAAGAAAATATCTTCAAACCGCATCCAGCAATATATTAAAAAGATCATACACCACAATCAAATGGGATTCATTCCAGGCATGCAAGGATGATACAATATTCCCAAATTGATAAGTGTTATACATCATGTAAACAAAAGGAAAGACAAAGAATAACATGATCATATCAATACTTGTGGATAAAGCATTTGATAAGTACAGCACCCATTTATGGTAAAAATGCTCAGCAAAGGGGAAGTAAGGCAGCATTCCTCAACATGATAAAGGACATATATGAGAAACCTACTACCAACATTGTACTCAATGAGCAAAAATTAAAAGCTTTCACAAACATCAGGAACAAGACAAGGACATCCACTTTTACAAATTCTATTCAATATAGTGTTAGAATTTCTAGCCACAGGGATCAGACAAGAAAAGAAATAAAAAGCATCCAAATTGAAAAGGAGGAAACAAAACTCTCATTGTTTGCAGATGACATGATAGTATATGTAGAAAACCCTCTAGACTCCACCAAAAATTACTTGACCTAGTAAGTGAATTTGGCAAAACAGCAGGATACAAAGCCAATATTCAGAACTCAAAGGCATTTTTGTACACCAGCAATAAAATAACAGGAACAGAAATTGGGAAAAAAATTCCATTTGATATAGCAACAAGAAGAATAAAGTACCTAGGTATAAACCTAACTAAGGAGGTAAAAAATATGTACTCAGAAAATTACACAACACTGAAGAAAGAAATTAAGGAAGAAATAAATAAATAAAAGAATATGCTCTGTTCATGGATTGGAAGAATTAACATCATCAAAAAGTCCATACTACCCAAAGAAATTAATATATTCAATACAATCCCTATTAAAACACTAATAATGCAATTCACAGATATAGAACAAACATTTCAAAGATATGTATGGAACCATATATGACCCTTAATACCTGCAGCAGTTTTGATAAAGAAGAACAAAGTAGGAAGGAATCACAATACCTGATATCAAATTATATCACAAGGCCACTGTAATCAAAATACTCTGGTACTGGCATAAGAACAGACACACAAATCAATGGAACATAACAGAGAGCCTAGAAATAAACCCATGTGTGTATGGTCAATTATTATTTGACAAAGGAGGTAGAAGCATAAAATGGAGTAAAACTTTCCTCTTCAACAAATGGTATTGAGAGATCTCAGCAGCTACATGAAAAAAATGAAAATCAACCACCAACTTACACCATAAAAAATAAACTCAAGATGGATACAATTCTTAAGCATAAGTCACAACATCATGAAAGTCCTGGAGAACATAGGCAGGGAAATCTCAGATATTCCACGCAGCAATATTCTCACCAATATTTCCCCTAGAGCAGTGCACATAAAGGAAAAGAAACAAAAGGGACTTCATCAAATTGAAAAGCTTCTGTATTTCAATGTCTCCAGTTTATTTTTGCTTGCTTGTTTGTTTTGTTGATTGGTTCCACTGATAGGTGAGATCATATGGTATTTGTCTTTCACTGCCTGGCTTATTTCACTTAGGATAATGCTCTCCAGGTCCATTCATGTTTTCATGAAAGGTTGGAGTTCTTTCTTTCTGCTGAGTAATATTCCATTGTGTAAATGTACTGCCATTAATCAGAGGGGAGGTGTAAGAGGGATAATGTGGCAAAGAAAGGAAGGGTCATCACAGAACGTGTATAAAGGACCCATGGAAAAGGTCAAAGAGGGGTAGATTGAGGGTGTAAGTTGGGGGTGGATGGTGCAGTGGAAACTGGTGGTGGGAAAATGGAGACAACTGTACTTGAAAAACAATAAGAATACATAAATATATTTTTAAATGTTTCTGCATGGCTAAAGACAAAATCAGCAAAATGAAAAGGGAACAGTGTGGGAAAATATATTTGCCAATGACATCTCTGACAAGGGTTTGATCTCCAAAATACAAAAAGAATTCACACAACTCCACACCAAGAAGACAAAAAATCCAATTAAAAATTAGACAAAGTACCTGAACAGACACTTCTCCAAGGAAGATATACAGAAGGCCCAGAGAAATATGAAAGGATGCTCAGCATCACTAGCCATTAAGAAGATGCAAATTAAAACTACAGTGAAATACCACTTCATACTGGTCAGAATGTCCATCATAACCAGATCAATAAGTGCTAGTGAGATTGTGGAGAAAAGGGAACCCTAGTGTACTGCTGGTGGGAATGCAAACTGGTGCAGCCACTCTGGAAAACAATATGGGATTTCCTCAATATTTAAAAATTGAACTGTTTTTTGACCTGGACATTCCCCTGCTGGGATTATACCCTAAGAATCCCAAAACACTAATTCTAATGATCATAGCAGTGCAATGTTCATAGCAGTGCAATTTACAGTAGCCAAGTATTGGAAACAACCTAAGTTCTCATCATTAAATGAGCAGATCAAAAAAGTGTGGTTCATTTACACAGTGGAATACTATGAAGCAGAAAGAAAGAAAGCTCCTACTGTTCATGACAGCATGGGTGGAACTGGATAGCTTAATGTACGTGAAGTAAGCCAGTTGGTGAAGACATCAACCATACGATCTCACCTGTAAATGGAACATAATCAACAAAACAAACAAGTGAGCAGTATAAAACCATAGACATCAAAATAAAGAATAAACTGTCATGACCCAAGTGGTGGGGGGATGTGGTTAGCAGGGTAAAGAAGGAGAAGGGTCATCAAGGAACATGTATATAGCACCCATGGACTAAGACAACCAAGGGTGGTGCAGGATTGAACATGGGAGATTGGGATGGATAGGGTGGAGGAGAGTAATAAGGGGATAATGGGAACCGTAATCAAATGACAATTTCATAAAAGAAAAGAAATCTAATGAAGTCAATATGAAAATACCCAGTCTGATTTGAAGAAATTGTCAGAGGATCTTCATAAACATTTTCCTATAGAAGACATATGAGTTGGCTAACAGGTATATAAGAAGGTCTTCAACTTCACTAATCATCAGGAAAATGTAAGTTAAAACCACAATGCCATGTCACCTCACACCTGTCAGCATGGCTATTATCAAATCGACAAGAGATTAATGTTTAAGGATGTGGAGAAAAGAGAATACTTGTGCACTATAGGTCAGAATGTGAATTGGTGCAATCACTAAGGAAAACAGTGTTAAGGTTCCTCAAAAAAAACTAAAGTTAGAATTATCGTTGACCCAGTAACTCCACTTCAAAGAAAACTAAAATACTACCTGGAAAAGGTATATACATGGTCATTGCAGCATCTTTTGAAAGATTTTTTTACTTATTTTCATAGAGAGGAATGGAGAAAAAGAGGTATAGAAACATTAGTTGGTTGCCTCTCACATGCCCCCATGTGAGGACGGAGCCCACAACCCAGGCATGTGCCCTGTCAGGGAATTGAAAGGGCAACCTTTTGGTTCACAGGCCAGTGCACAATCCACTGAACCACACCAGCCAGGGTCATTGAAGCATTATTTACAATAGTCAAGGCATGTAAGCATATTAAGTGTCCAACAGTGAATGAATGGATTTAAAAATGTGGTATACACATAATAAAATATTATTCAGCAATAAAAATAAGGAAATTCTGACATTTGCAACATATATGGACATTGAGAGTATTATGTCAAGAGAAATTAGTCAGACAAAGACAAATATCATAAGATTTCACTTATATGTGGAATCTAAAAACCCTGTACTCATAGATACTTCTGGTGGTTGCCAGGGTTGGGATTTGGGGGATGAGTGAAATGGGTGAAGGTGGACAAAAGGTACAAACTTCCATTTATAATATAAGTAAGTCCTGAGTATATAATGTGTAGCATGGTAACTGTAGTTAACAATACTTTATTGTATGTCTGAAAGTTGCTAAGGGAGTAGCTCTTAAAAATTCTCATCACAAGAAAAGAATAATTTCACCTGGTGATGGATGTTAACTAAGTTTATCATTGCAGTCATTTTGCAATATATACATTATATCAAGTCATTATGTTATACACCTAAAACTAATAAAATATTATAAAGCAATTACATCTCACTTTAAAAAAGATTTCAGTGAGGGAAACACACTCCAAAAATTCAAAACAGATTTTGCATTCAGACTTTGATGTATCATGCATCATCTGGAAAAGAAAACCATGACAAGTTAATGCTAGTATAGGGTGTACCATTACTATACCATATACCATCAATTAATTTATAAAAATTAGTGATCCCATGGACTATTGATCAAAATCTTTATTTCCATAACTTACCAAATAAGTCAGTCATTTCATAAAAATTATTTTGGCCTTGACTTATTTTGGTCATGCAGAAATAGAACTTCTCACAAATTCTTCAGTCAAGATGGATGTGTGGGTAAATGCAGCTTGCCACCTGACACAACCACAACTAAATGACAGCTAAACTATAGAACAACTATCACTCAGGACCATCAGAAAATCAAGTTGTATGGAAGCCCAACAACTAAGGAATTAAGAAACCACATTCATCCAGATGGGTAGGAGAGGTGGAGATGCATAGATGCAAAATGGGCTGGTCCCACACCCATGTGTGGTGGTTATAAATTGGAGGGCTATCTCAGGAGTGAGGGATTCTGCTCCACACCACAGCATCCAGCCCAGGGTTCCATTACCAGTAAAATAAGTGCCCCAGAACCATAACTTCTTGCTTTAAAAACCAGTGGGGGTTGAATCAATGGAAGAAACTGTGGGATTCTCAGGCATCTCCTCTTGGAGGAGACTTACCACACAAAAACTTACCCAGACTCACTGTCTCTTGACTGCAGCACTGGGGCAGCACCTTGAGGGCACCAGTGGCATACAGGGAAGAACTGAAGTGTCTGACATCAGGGCAAGAGCTAGTGAACAGCTTCCTCCCAGAGAGAACTGCAGATAGTGGCTATTGTTCCTTTTCTGAGCCTTTCCCCACACAGAACTACAGTACAGTGGCACCATACCTGAGAGTCCATCAACCTGGCTCACTTGGTTAGTCCCACCCTGACAATTACCTAAGGCTCCAACCTTCCAACTTATAGGCCCACTCAAGCTGATAACAGTGGCTTTTCCATATGAAAGCCTGGGCTAGGCACAGGTTTCAGATATTTCTAACTCTGCAAAAGCAAATAACAGCTGAGCCCAGTACCTCTCTCTGAGTCTCCCCAGGCCCAGCACCAGCAACAGCCATCTGCAGATTGCCTTATAGCTTATGCCATGTTGCCCCAGACAGAATATATGTGGTGGCTGACTTTGGCCTGTACCACCTGGGAACCACAGAGCCTGAGCACCCAGCACACAGTTACAGACCACATTGGAGCCCTACCACCCAACCATCTCCACAAACCATGGAGGGAGGTGGTTGGAGGCCAGTGGTCATAGTCTTACCACCTATCTGGCCTGGGTAAATCCCTCCCATTGACTTGCTGACTGCAATCAAGACTCAACTACAAGAGGAGGGCTTAATCAACCCACACAGAGGGCATACCTAGAGTGCTCAGCTTGGGGGGTAGGGGAGGCTGCGCCACTGGACTCTGTAGGATACCTACTTCATTAAGCCATACTTCAAGATAAGGAGTCAAAGCAGCTTTACCTAATACATAGAAACAAACACAGGGAGACTACCAAAATGAGGAAATAAAGAAATATGGCCCAATAAAAGAACAGAACAAAACTCCAGAAAAAGAACTAAATGAAAGGAGATAAGCAATCTATCAGATACAGAATTCAAAACACTGCTTACAAGGATGCTCAAGGAACTCAGTGGGCACTTCAACAGCAAAACTGATTCAATCAGATATGAAAGAGAGTAATTGAAATAAAGAACAATGTACAGGGAGTCAGTAGTGTAATGGAAGAAGCTAATGATCAAATAAATGATTTGGAACATTAGGAAAAAAAGAGCATCTTATCAGTACAAGAAGAAAAATAATAATAATAAAAAACGAGGACAGTGTAAGGAGCCTCTGGGACAACTTGAAGCATATAAACATTTGCACCATAGGGGGGCCAGAAAGAGAAAAGAAAGAGCAAGATATGGAAATCTATTTAAAAAAGAGAGAGAGAGAAATCTCCCCTAATTTGGTGAAGGAAATAGATGTACAAGTCAAGGAAGCACACAGAGTCCCAAACAAGATGGACACAAAGAGAACCACCACAACACACATCGTAATTAAAAGGCCAATGGTTAAAGATAAAGAGAGAATCTTAAAAGCAGCAAGGGAAAAGCAGATAATTACCTATAGCAGAGTTCCTGTAAGACTGTCAGATGATTTCTCAAAAGAAACTTTGCAGGCTAGAAGGGATTGGCAAGAAGTATTCAAAGTGATGAAAAGCAAGGACCTACAACCTAGAATACTCTATCCAGCAAAGCTCCCATTTAGAATGGAAGGGCAAATAAAGTGCTTCCCAGGGAAGGTAAAGCTAAAGGAGTTCATTATCACCAAACCATTATTATATGGATGTTAAAGGGACTTATTTAAGAAAAAGAAGATCAAAATCATTAACATTAAAATGACAACAAATACATGATTATCAAAAATTGAATCTAAAAAACAAACTAAGCAAATAAATAGAACAGAAACAGAATCACAGATATGAAGAACATTGGGATGGCAGCCAGTTGGGAGACGGATCTGGGGGAATGAGGAAAAGGTGAAGGGATTAAAAAGTATAAATTGGTAATTACAGAATAGGCAGGGAGATATTAAGAGCAAGTATAGGAAATGGAGTTGCCAAAGAACTTTTATATACATGACCCATAGACATGAACAAAGGAGGGGGATCACCAGAAAGTGTGAGGGTGCTGGGTTGTGGGGTACACTGGGGGAAAATTGGACAACTGTATAGCATAATCAATAAAATATAATTAAAAGTGAAATGAAAAATAGAAATTCTCTTAAGACAATGTTTTAATTGAGAAGAGCATTATCCCTAAAGTTAAAGTCTAATTTTAAAAACAGTAAAAATTAATATGAAATTAAAATATTATTTCCCCAAATTGGAGCAGATTTTCTGTGTGTATTCTTATTGTGAAAGACCCAAAAATGTTTGTCCTATCAATAAAAAAGAAGGCCCTTAATGAGCCCAAGTAAATCCCAACATGTGAATGCTGAGTCAAGTTCAATTGGACCACAAACTTCTGGATATTGTCTCCAAGGAAAAATTAAGTGTTTTCATACCATCTGAACACATAAGAGTAGGAATATCATCAAATGCAAAACAAATATAGCAACTATAACTTTCAGAAACAGATAAATACTGTAACAGCAGACCTATGCTCTATTAAACAAACAATTGGTTAAACATCTTTATCAGATGTCATCATAGCAATAATGTATTTCTTCCACCTTAGTTAAAACCCACCAGTATAATTCATATTTACTTCATTAACATAAAAATTGACAAAGATATAAATTTAAGATTGTTTATTTTAATGTCTGCTGATGATTAACTCAAAAGTTTCATGAATATAATTACTGGGTTGGCCAAAAATGAGTTTCATTTTTTCCATAAAACAAAAGACACATCTTTTCATTTTCATCAATAATTTTATTGATTTTGACTTTTTTGAGTATATCAGCTATCTCATGTGGGGTATAATGTTAATTGTTCTCATGTTTTGACTTAATCATTATCAATGGGTCTACCCTACCATGTAGCAACATCCAGGGAGAAATCTTCAGCACAAAACTTCACAAACCACTTTTGATGTGTTCAGTCAGTCACAACACTTTCTCTACATACTGCACAAATTTTTTTTGCATTCAGTTGCATTTTTACCTTTCTTGAAATAATAAAGAATGATATGCTGAAAATGTTGTGTATTTTCTTCCTTCTTCAAAATTAAAATGGCTACACAAAAATTCACCAGTTCTGGTAAGTTTTATTTTAAATGCACACTGATATGACAGCTGTCACAAAACAATCTAACAATATTGTTTCAAATGAAGTTAAAGGCAACTGGGTGCTACTTAGAGCCATCTTACAGGAAAAAACTAATAAACTTGTTGGCCAACACAATACATATAGAAATGTTTTTAATGTGTAACTGTTGGTTCATTTCTCTGTCTTGTCAGGTGCCTATTGTTCTACAAGAACTAAAACCTTGAATTAGAGTATAACATTATTCTCCAAAGGTCTGGTGACTCAACATTTCACTCTTCTTCAATCATCATGCAGGGTAGGCTAGAAAGAAACAAAGCTGACCCAAATATTCTGGCCACTAGTTGTTTATGATCCCTTCTTGTGCTTAAATGTGGCTGAGAAAAAAGAGGGAGGCCAAACTGTGTCTCAGTATGTGAAACGCCTCTAGGACCTTTTCTTTTTTCTTTTTATTGTTGCTCAAGAACAACTGTCTCCATTTTCATCCCACCATGCCCCCCTGCCCAACCCATCCCCGCCTCCCACCCTTGAACCTACCCCCTTTAGCTTTGTCCAAGTGTCCTTCATACATGTTCCTTCATGGACCATTATCCCTTACTAGGATCTTTTTCTTAATTCCCTAATTCTGAAGGAAAATCTAGTTAATGAGTTGCTTTGGGATTGAGTATAACTGTGTAAGACTTAATAGTAATTTTAATTTTTAAAAAAACAAGCTAGAAGAGGACACTGGCCATTAACTTGCAGGTTTGCTTCTGTTCTCTGGTCTGTATTTAACAACAAAAGGTAATGCTTCTAGGTTGTGGCCAAGTGTTCATTATCTGTACCATCAGAAAGCACTCATTAACTTCTAATCAAGCCAGTTGTTTCAATTAAACGTGGAGTTGTAGAAAGCTTCTTGTTTACTCATAATGGAAAAATGCATGTGTCTGAAAGGGTTTAACTTCACATGTTTGAAACTATGATCAATTCTAAGGGATTTGTTTTGTACAAGTCTCTAGAGAGCAAGTTTCAAGATGAGAGGTTCAAAGAGGGGCATGGTATATCAGCTTGCTTGCAAAGAGACACTGGTATCTATCACTGAAATATAGATATTCAAATATCTATATTCCCCTTAAATAAGTCCCTGTAATGAAGGCATCTCCCTCTAAAGAGTAACATATTTGATTATAATAGCTTTATGTATGGCTTGGCTCTCACCAGGATAGCCTCAAGAGATGGACATCTTGTATTGTGAAAACCCAAGAGGTGTAGCCACCAATCTCCCTCCAGCAGACTGAGCACAATATAAAAAGTAAATATAGGGCTTTTTGCCTCTAATAAAGACACATGGCCAAAGTTTCTACTCATTTTTCAAGAATGGCCTCTTACAACTCAGGTAAACCTGCTTCTATGGTCACAATTAAAATGTCAAGAACCTACCCCTTGACCTGTTAGCTGCTATAATTAGCAAGAAGGAAGAGCCTCAGTTCTACCCATATTCATGCCATAATTGATCCCTAAATATAAAGCACACAAATATTTTAAATGCAAATAACACTTAATTCTTTCCTCTACAATCAAAGACATTTTTGATAATGTCTCAACTAGGTCCACTTTTAAAATTAATCCCTTCTAGTGCAATAGTTTTTCTTTAAAATAAAGATTTTACATTGTAGATCATTGCATAAAAAGAAAAACATAATCACATTAAAGTGATAGTATTGTCAACTAGGTGTTTCATCACCAAAAGAGTTTATTCAGGAAAAAGAAGGGGTTGCAACACTGTGTACAGACGTAGATGGTCACATACACACACTGCCATGTGTACCAAGATAAAAAGTATATATAAAAAGAAAAAAGGAAGTTAAGGAGAGCTTTATTGCAAGTCCAGAATCTTTCCTCTAGGGGTCTTGGGATGACATAGGCTGTGAAAACTCCTCCCATAGAATATCTGGACTGATTATATTTGTTTAAAATATCAGTCAAGCACACTTGCTGGTGTGGCTCAGTGGATTTAGTGCAGGCCTGCTAACCAAAGGATCACAGGTTTGGTTCCCAGTCAGGTCACATGCCTGGGCTTCAGGCCAGGTCCCCAGTGGGGCACACAAGAGGCATTGATGTTTCTCTCCCTCTTTCTTTATCCTTTCCCCACTGCCTAAAAATAAAATAAATTTTGAAATCTTCAAAAAATAAAATATCAATCTTTATCAGTATTTTATATAATTGTAACATTTAAAAGTAAAACACAAATAACAATCCTGTTATTAAAATATTAAATAATGGAATGTCCAAATATCACATGTTTGCACAGCTCCTTTCAATTGAAAAAAATCTTGTGAATCTTTATAATAATTCCCTGAGTAGGGCAGGGAAGTTATTACTATCACTCACATGCCACCAACAAATTATATTTTTCTCTATTAAATTCAAACATATAAATTAATTAGAGACTATGTGCATAAATTATAAGAATTTTAAGTCAAATTGTAGGTTGTATTATACTAAAATGTGACAGAAACTTCCATTTGTGCATGGATCTATACTTCTCTGGTCATTTTTATTGGCTGACTAGCAATTTTTAATCCAATATGTTTCTAATTATATCCGTTGTTTTGTTTAAAAGTGACCACTTGGTCACATGAGAAATAATAGCTTGGTGTCTTGAGTCACCCCTTTGTCCAGCATGTATTATCCTTAATAACCTTTATCACTGAACAATTTAATGGAATAATCCCTGTTTCTTATTATGCATGTACAGCTCAACTATTCTGGTAAACATTAGTAATCGGTAAAGTTTCAAAAATCTGCTTTATCAGGAGACTCACCAAATAAACCTCAGATAATTTACCAAAACTGAAACAGAAACTTTCCAGAATTTAGCAAAAAGACACAGGATAAAAACACAGGCTGAAATAATTAATAGGCAGCTCAAGAGGAGGGAGAAAGTATAGGAAGAGCCCCCCCCCCCAAGATTCATTATGCCTCATGGGCTACTGGTAGTAAAGTTAATTTTTAAATGCTTTGAAACTATTAAGAAGCTGGGCATCACTCTAACTGTAAATAAATCCTGTTTCATTTCCTGGAATCTGACTCTGATTGGGACAGTCACCAGCTACTTAGCCTGCTACTAAATTTAAGATCAACAGTCTAGTTCATAATTAACTCTGTCTTATTATGAAGTCCAAGCTTAGCAAAATCATTTGTAAATACTGTACAAGCACAGTGTTCTGACAGTTGCACTGGGGATAAATGGGTTTGTCACAGAAAGCCACATTCAGATCTGAAAGCCTTCTGGTGCTGCTGATGGAATGCTGACTAAATATTGTGTGCAAGTTGGTGTTTCCTCAATGAACAAATCTAGTCTACGGCCATACCACCCTGAACGCGCCCGATCTCGTCTGAACAAATCTAAAAGGAATTTGAGAGACCATCTTAGCAATTGAATTTTGGTCCTTTTTTTGATAACAGGATTGCTGTCCCTTCAACTTACAGCTTCTGGAAGGAACCCAATGAATTGTTTACTTGCCACTCATTTCCTCTTTCCCACTACATAAGCTCTATCATTCCTTTATCTTATCACTGTAAACCAGATCACTGTTAAACTGAATTTAAACCAGAATTTCTTGGCACTATTTGCTTTTCCACCTGTATGGTCAGTTTTATACTGTTTGTACTTCAGTGAAGGTCCTCTGCTGGTATATATATTTGTATAATTGCTTTTACCCCAAGGACCCTCATAAAAATGAGTGGGTTGGCTCATAGAACTGTCCCACTGTGCAACCTGTAAACAGAAGTGGGGTCCTGCTTGTCCTGGGAATTGCAACACCAATTGTTTTATCCATTTTTTACAGCTCAACAACATTTCCTTACTCTTATTTTCCTTGTTTCCTCTTTGCCACTGTTTGCATACACAGGAAAGACCAGTGGGCTCACATGAGGACAAGGCTCCTGCTAGAGTGCGGTCACATTGACAGAACAAGCAATCTGTCATTGTTACTGTGTTAACACCAAAGATTGAAAAAATAAACAGATTCTGTACAAACACTGTTTTTTCTTTCTTCTTTCAAGATTCAGAAAGATGTTTCAGGATAGCCAGACTCTGACCCTGGAATATTGAGCAGAAGTGAATTGGGGAATTATTTAGATGCCTGTATTGTTTGTACTTCCATTACCAGCATATTAGGGCATATTAAATATTTTCTCCACTAAGAACAGCTAACATTGACATTTAAAACAGTTTCTGTCTGAAACATTTTCTCAGGAAGCATTGAGGAAGTAGTAGAACCCTAGACAAAGCACAGATATGGATCTGGTGCAGGGGAAAGGCAGCACTGTGTGTCTTGGCCAAGAAAACTGTCTTTTCCATTCATGAGCATTTTGGAAATGTGAGCTGCAAATTAACTGCAAAGGTAATTTCACCTTTCCTAAAGGAATTCCACCACAGGTGGAGGGTAGCAAGAGGGTGTAGCCTACAATGGCAATTTTCAACTGGCGGGCCACAAAAATTTTAAAACATGCAATACCTGACTCTCTAGTCAGGGCCACTGGCCTCTTTTCCTTAGATTATCAAATAAAACAAAAAATTAAAAACCACCAACACAACAGGCGCCATTTAGTATAATGAATCAAAATTATATCTATTTTTCAATAACTTTAGTAATTAGTTATAAGTGTCATGAGATGAAAAATTTGAAAATTACCATCCTAGAGCCTTGGTTCCAGGCAATTTTCACACACCTTAAGTTTGAAAGCCACTGGCCCAGAAAGAGGATAGCATGTAGTAAGGCTAGAGTCTACCATCAAATTGCTGTGAGCACTGCTGACCTCAGACAACTCATTTATATTCTCTAAATCTCAAATTTCCATATGGAAAATGGGCAGTAATAATTATGCTGCTGCAACAATTTAGATGGATTTGGCCTACTAAATACTTAATATAGGGCCTGCTGATAGAAAATACTCAATAAATATTAGTTATTGTTGTTCTTATTCTTTTGAAAACACTAGGATGACAGCAAGCATATGCTTAATAAATATAATAAATACATGAATCCATGAATGTATGGTAGAATTATAGATTATAAGCTTGTATTGAGAAGGAAAATGCTGATGGAAATACATAACTAGAACTCTGCTTTTAGAATGCACATTATAAAATAAATGTATTATTCTCTAAAACTTTGTGAACATCAAATGTATTCAACAAATGGAAAAAGTAGGAAGAGAGGGAAAGAAAGAAAAAAAGGAGGAAATGTGAAAGTTAGAAATTAAAATTTGTTGCTTCCCTGCAATGTATTTTAGATGTTGCTGTGGCTCTGAGCATCGATTTCCCCAAGTGATCTATCCTAGAGCTGTGAAAACACTGATGCTTTTAGTCTTTATTTTCTATTCTATGGCCCTTCTTCCTTCAGTTTATCAAAGCACCTTCTTCCTGATATGGAGGTACTTTGGCTTCCCCATATAGAGGTACTTTGGTTTCCTCTAATTGTGAGGCTTGCAGGGAAAAAAAATACTGGTGTGAGGAAATTAAGGGGAGGTTCTGATAGTGCCAGGTGATGCTAAAAAAGAGAGGTAGAACACAGAGGCTATAGAGGGACAGCTCAGAAGACACCTGTTCCTGGGATCATACAGGAAACATCTGATCCTGGGATCTCAGGGGTACATACTCATAATCATAGTGGACATTTGCTCATGGGATCCTAGGGGTCATATGCTCATGGGATGATAGTTGCAATCTGCTCACAGGATCTTAGACAGCATCTGCTCCTAGGATCACATTGGGAATTTGCTCACTGAATCATAGTGGGTGTCTGCTCATAGGATCATACTGGGGGTATGCTCCTGGAATCATCATGGGTGTCTGCTCATGGAATTCCATGGGGTGTCTTCACCTGGGATCCTAGTGGGCATCAGCTGGCTGTCAGAATACCAATGGTCATCTGTTCATGGAATAATAGTGGATGTCTGCTTTTTGGACGTCCCAAAAATAGAGGGCATGGGATAATAGAGGACATCTGCTCCTGGTATCTTAAGGGTCATCCATCTGCTCATGGGATCAAAGTGGGTGTCTGCTCATGGAATCAGAGTGGGTATCCATTCATGAGATCATAGTGGGCACTGCTTCTGGGATGATAATGGCATCAGCTCCAGTGATCCTAGGGGTTATCAGATCATGTGATTATATTGGGTGTCTTCTCATGGGATCATAGTGGGCATCTGTTCTTGGATTCTAAGTGGCATCTATTCCTGGGATCATAGGTAGCATCTGCTCATGAAATCATAGGGTACATCTGCTCATAGGATAACAGTGGGTGTCTGCTCATGTCATAATTGTAGGAGTATCCTGGGTTGGGGCAGCCACCTTGGCTGGGGAGTACCTGTCTGGGGCTCTAGGCACTACCCTTTGGTTTTCCCAAGAAAAGCCACCAAATCAGATACATCCTGATGGCCATTTTCAGATAGAAGTGGGGTAGTTGTTCCCTTGACACTGCCCAGGGAAAGTAGACACATGAACACTGCAGGAGTACTCCTAATTTTATAAACAGAAAATGAAGGGAAAAGAAAAAAAAAATACCAGGATACCTTTATTCTAAGGTATCTCTAATTTGTGCAGCTATGTACATGCATTTTGTAGCTCTCCTTAAATTCAGTATTGCCATGGGACAATAGATATTGGTATTTAGTTGGAAGGCAGAGGGGTCAGAGGAGAGGGTTTTATTTAACTCAAGTATTTCATAGCTTTGGAATCTTTTATCTCTGCTCCATTTTCTTAATCATAGACTGAAGCAGAATAAGACTTCAGTTCTGTACAACCATCCAGTTTTACAATACATTTTATACACAATGATAGTCCTTAAAAAAGAGCTATTTCTATGCAGCAAGCAAGATCAAAGAAGGCCAGGGAATCATTTGATGATAATGGGAAAGAAAAGAGGAAGGCACTACTACTGGGGAAAGGCAGAGGTGTGGAGCTGCCAGAGCCTAACTCAACAGGATCACAGCACCTAGCTCTGTGCCACAGTAAGAATAAACAACTGATTCCGTACTTTCACTTCTCAAATGATTGGGGTAAGATGTCAAGTCAAATATAATATACAGAATAATAAAGATTGTTACATATTCTGAGTCACTTTATAATGACAATTTCTTTTAAAATTTTCTTTTTTGTGTGATGATAAATGCATTTCATTATTAACTTAGATGTTTAAGCTCTCACACTAGATTTTTTTATAAACTGGTGAGAACTGACAAATTATTTTTCCCACAGAATTATAACCACCCATTCCCAAACAGTATAAATATATGGTTGAATTTACATTAATACACTTCACCATTTTATCAATTGCATAATAAAACAAATTATCAAGTATCCAAATATTAAGCTACATATCTCAAAAGGCATATAAAATGATGAAGACACTGGCCCACAGTGTCTGTGGCATTCTGGATGAGACGAGACAAATTTACATGGACCACTGAAGTCCTGTGGAGGAAAAGGGACTGCACGACTACTCTCTCAAGGGAAGAGCACCTCTGAGCCCCTTGGCCACTCTCTCAAGAGGAGAGCGCCCTGACCCTTGCTTTGACAAGCTTTTATTGGCTTTCTAATAGCATACATCAAAGAAGGTTTTCATTCATTATATCTAGGTTTGTTTTAGGTAATTACTTTTTACAGATAACAACAGGAAAGATGTTACTGATTACTTCTTACAGATTAACAAGGGAAAATGTTGCAAATGCAAAGGAAAGACATGAGTAATTGGTCTGGATATATTTCAGTCCTTGGGAGAATTAGCACAGACTTCAGGAAGTTACTTTAAAGATATGCAGTAAGCATTTGCTGCCTCAACTCAGGGTTAGGGAGTTTTAGCAAGAGCAAGTCAGGAAGCAGCCTAGGTATAATGCAGGCCTGATTTCCCATGGGAGAACTGATCCATGGGTTTGGCATCCTGCGTGCCACCATGTGCCTATGGACTTTACCATAGGGCTGAGCTACATTTGCCATTCCATGTGGATAGGTTCCCTATGATAAAATATTAGTCGTCTGCTCAATTCATTAGCAGAAATCACTTTTTTTTTTTTTTGCAAGAGAAGGTGGGAAGGAAAAAATCACATGTCAAACAAAAATAATTTGGTAAACAACTTCAGAATGTCTAAAAACAAATACAAGAATTTCAGAATTTTTAGGATTAAGAAT
>PVKU01007420.1:32522-87820 GCA_004027475.1 Anoura caudifer
AGGAGGTGAGAGACAAATACCATATGATCTCACCTTTAACAGGAACCTAATCAAAAAAACAAACAAACAAGCATAATATAACCAAAGACACTAAAATTGAGAACAAGAGAGGAGAGGGATAGGAATATCCAGGGAAAAGGGGAAGGGATTAGAGCAACAAGTATGAAAGACATATGGACAAAAGCTGGGGGGGGTGGTGAAAATGGGAGGGAGCTGGGGAGGGCTGGGGCGGAGGGACGGGATGGGAGAAGAAAACAGAAAACTGTATAAGAACAACAATTAAAATAAAATTTAATTTAAAAAAAATATTTAATAAAGAGCATTATTCTACATGTTCCACCCAAGAAAAAGGCATTTTACTAAATAGCACCCTCCCATTCTTTTCTCAGTCACTCCCTGTAAGTTGCACCCCAAGTGCAAACATTAAATTAACTGCAAGCCTTTTTTTCTGGAGACATTAAAGACATGTGCTTCTGTACAATGTAGATTTTCAAAATGGAAGCTTTTCATAAGAGCACAAAGTGAAATTAATGGAAAAACATTAAATAATCACTAAGACTTGGAATAAAAATAAAAATGTTGATCAAACCTGATATATACTTGTATGAATGTGGGAGATGTAAACATAAAGTAAGTTGGCAAATAACCATATAGGCCCAACTTTATATGTTTGAAATGACCTAAAGGATAAAACACAAAAGATCCAGAGTATTCATAGTTCCTGGGATTTTAGTTCTATAAGTATTGTGCTGGACATGTTGGGAACTAATCTTTCTAAATCTCTTACATTGATATGATTCTGACATGGGAATGGATTTAAAGGTGTAACTCACTACTGCATGATTTAAGAAAAAGTCCATACGTACAAATTATAAGCACATTTTAAAGCTGAACAGTAAGAATCTTTTGCTGTGTCACAATCAGTCCAAACATAGAAGTTGCAATTCTGTCAAGTTTGTGGCCTGGTAAAACTGCTTTTTAATTCTCCTATGGAAGCTTCATTAGATTTCTTCACCAAGCCGATATGTTGGCTAATGTGTATGACAAATTAGGTCCTGTCTCAAGTTTCACTTCCAAGGCAATAGCATCAGACACCTGTTTTATTGAATGCAGCAGTTGTTTCTATGACCATTGGAGTCTTTGAAGTGCAGCTGCATTTTAGGATGATACTTCTCCAAATACAAAAGTTACTTGCTGTTAAAAGGTCCATGCTGCTTTTGTCTTATAAATTGCACTGCATCTTCATATTTCATCCCACCTTCAGTTAATGCTAGAGCAATAAGCACTGGAGCTCTCCAAAAGCCTGCAACACAATGAACAGCAATACAACAACCAGGTTGTTCACAAAACTTAATTTTTACAAGACCTAATCAGTCATCAACACTCTGGTTGGATGGTGGTACACCATCATCAAAAGGCCAATGAAGAACATGGATGCCTTCTTTCTCCACAAGAGTAGTATCATAAGTTGCTTCACATACTCTAACAATTATGGAAATGCCATACTTCTTAAGTTCCTCTATAAATTTGTTTAAGGTCACATTGGTTGGATTGTGTGTAATAAAAAATCTCATGTTCTTATATATGACTTCCACAGTAGCTAGGCCGTTCATTTGAGCCATGTTAATTCAGTTAGAAAACACTCAATTGGGTTATGAAAGAATTTAAAAATTGGATACAGAAATGGTGTAAAGAAACTGAGTCTACTTCAATATACTCAACTTGAAATTCTTGGTGCTTTGAGTATGAAGTTGGGAGTAATGGGAAATAAAATGAACCTTGTAACAGGAAGCAACAATTCTTCAAGCCAGTAATACTGAGGCAATAGAAAGGAAGTACAGTGATGATTACCTCATTCAAGTCAGAACTCTTGTAAAATGCTCTGCAGATTTCACTTCAATGCTTGTGTCCAGGTTAACCACTCCTTAAAGGGGCTTCTTGGTGGAGAAGTAATGAATTTCTACAGTTGGCTTGTCTGCATAGAGGTTGTACTGTGCCTGGCAGTAATTTTCACTGCTATTCAGAAACTCCATAAATGTGTCCAAAAACACCACAGAACCAAGGAATATGTTTACTCATTGAAATTTGCAGCCTAATCATACAGCTGGTCCTGAGGTGGCAGCAACACAGATGGCAGAGGTGGTAGCAGCTGCAGGGCAGGGGACAGCAGTGGTCATGGTGGTATCAAACTCTACCATGCAGTGAATGACTCCTAGAAGAGCACCTAGTCAAGCTGGCCATCAGTCAATTGAGCCAATACTGTGTTTTAAAAATTTCTTGGCTTGACTTCCTGGAGTGGAGTCATGTGAATTCTTTATATATCTCAAAGTTCAAATCCTTGCCCAAGGTATAATTCGCAAATATATGTTCCCATACGGTCAATTTCCTTTTCATTTTGCTGATGTTTTCTTTAGTTGCGCAGATTTTTATTTTGATGAAGTCCAATTTGTTCTTTCCTTTATGCCCCTTGTTCTAGGGGACATATCTGTGAAAATATTGCTGCATGGAATATCTGAGATTTTCCTGCCTATGTTCTCCTCTAGGACTGTTACATTGTCGTGACTTATATTTAAGTCTTTTATCTACATGGATGGATCTGGAGAGCATTATGCTAAGTGAAATAAGACAGGCAGTAAAAGACAAATACCATATGATCCTACCTATAAGCAGAACCTAATCAACAAAACAAACAAGCAAGCAAAATGTAACCAGAGACATTGAAATAAAAAAAAAAAAAAGTAACTAGAGGGGAGGGGGGAGAGGGATAAATAGGGAAAATACAGGAAGGGTCCTCAAGGAAAATGTATAAAGGACACATGGACAAAGCCAAAGCAGGTAGGATCAAGGGTGTGAGGAGGAGATGGGTGGTGGGGGGGAGTAGAAGGAAGAAAATGGAGCCAATTGTACTTGAAAAATAAAAAATAATAATAAAAATTTCTTGGATTGAGAGTCATTTAGTTTACTAGAAGTGTCAGAACTAGATTTGATGGTCAAGCAAGGCAACATCTCACCTCTGGTAAAAAGAGCCTCCTTTGTTGTACAAATATGCAAATCTAAACAGGTTTTCAGATTTCATTCTCTAAAATGTGAGCCTAAATACAGATGGAGTTTACAGAAAGGAGGAAAAGTATAACCTGGAAGTTCATGGAGGTAAGGAGAGATCAGCAGAGGCCCAGTGGCTGAGAGGCTGGGCAGGCAGTGTTGGGGTCATGGTCTAAGAGTCTAGGAATAAAGTCTCTATCTAGTAATAGGCCAGCATAGACAAGGGATTCAGGCAATTTGGTAGCAGATGGTAAAGATAATTAAGGATCTGGCAGTGGGTCTGAGGAGATTTACAGTTACTCCATTTGTGCCCAAAAACATTTCTAAAAAGTGTTTTAATGTCACTTTTACAAAAGAGAATAAGTTTAGAAAGGTAAAAGTTTTGATTGATGTCATGCAGTAACCATGTTGAAAAACAAGGATTGACACCAGGCCTCAACCCAGTGCTATTCTGGACATACATAAAGGCAGAATAGACAAATCCAATATTCATTTTTGTGAAATCAATTATCCAAAAGATCCTCATTGACATGGAAAAGGAAAAACAAATCACTGCCCTGGAGGGGCTCACAGTCTTATAAAAACAAGTATAGGAAATAGTCATCCCCAGTGTGGTCAGCTGAGACTGAAGGAAGACTAAGACAGAACCTGCCTGGGGCCATGGGGCTCAAGAACTACCCAACCTGGGTGCAGGGTCAGGGAAGGCTTCCAGAGCTGAGAAGTTTGATCAGTCCTAAGGGAATAGTGGCTAGCCAGGCAATGAAATGGGAAGGCAGAGGAAACTTTGACTTGTGCCAAGGTAACAAAGAAGCTAAACTGTAGGAAATAAAGACATTTAGTATATCTGGAACTCAGTGCAGCTGAGTAAAAGAAGGAACAAGTTAAGCTGGCAAAGGATGCAGGGCCTGATCATCAGCGTCCCTGTATGCACACAGAAGCCTTTATGCTAAAGGTTCAGGGAAGACTTTGAAAGATTTGAAGCAGGAAAATGACATGATTACATTTGTATGTTAGATCAATCCCCCTGCACCAAGGGTGGAGAATAGATTCAAGGGTGTGAGGAACACACAGCCAGATTGCCACCGACCTCCCATATTCCCCTTCTTCATTCCTAACAGATTTTGCTCCATTGACATGCAGGTTAGCCTGCGTTTATCCCTCCAGAACTAGAATCCCCACTTTTCACCCTATGCTCTGCATCACCTGGCCTCACTTGTCCTTTGGCTCCTGTTGGGGTCCAGCCTTTGAAGGTATTGGCAGCTGGGTGCCTCCCAGGCTGCCTGACTGCTGGACTTTCCCACAGCAACAACTGATTGAGTTTCAGTAACTCTGTTTTCTCCTCACGCATCTCGGGCCCAGTGATGACAATAGCTTCCCACAATAACTAGTTCCAGGGAGCTACATCATTCTTTATTGACCCTTGTAACCCTCATTGAAGCTCAGTAATTTGCCCCTTTAATTATTTTGGAATTGAATAAGCCATCCAATTCTTATAGAGACTATCTCCCCATCACCACTTCCAAAGGACAATCCTGGTCAATCTAATTTGCCAATAAACCTCAGGCATTCCTTTGACAGGTGTTCCTGATCCAGGGACTAAGAAATGATTTAATTTGCACCAATAAGCTTGAAGAGAAAGATGCAGATTGCATGCTTAAAGGATATTCCTCTGTGTCTCTATCTCAGTCTCTCGTTACTTGTCTTGCTCACTGTCTCTCTTTACTGAACATGCAATTCCCATTGCCATGAGCCACCACAAACAGCACTTTAAAGAAGCTGATCTTGAGGAGGGCAGAGTGGAGGGACAGAATGAAAGTGGGTTGCTCATGTCATCACTTAGCTACTGATGATACTGTGGGCCTGAGCCACCTCTACCTTTGGACTCACAATTTGACATAATTCATTTTCCTTTTTTTAAGTCAATTTAGGCCAGGTGTTTGTATCACACATAGCCTAAAGCATTCCTAAACATACTAAGGGGGAAAAGAATGGAAACAAAGGGACACAAGAGACTATTACAGTTGTCCAAGCCATATAAAGAAACCACAAAGGAAAAAAGAGAGAGAGAGACTAAATTAGGACAACTGGCCATGTTAATAATGAAAGGAAAAGAGCCAAATGCTCAGTAGATGTCATTTTTCTATGCTGCATGAATAGTAAATAAATATAATTACCAGACTGCTAATCAAGATAAAGGCCAAACAATAGGTAGAAAGCATCATGTTGTCTAAATATCATGCTGAAATTTATTTCAGAGATTAGATGTGAAGATAATATAAATAATATAAGCAATCATGTTTAAGATGATTTAATGATTTCAGGTTATTTTAAAATACTGTTACAGTTTGTACAGATATTGTCCGAATTGGGAGACAGGAAGGAAGTCTTGTGTCAGTTCTAATTGTTATTATTAAATAGTATAATGGCAAACAGGGCTTGATGCCACAGATGCATTACTTATATGTCAAGTGAAATGTGATTTTCTGTAAATAATGGCCACACATTTCACATTTTAAGTCCTCCAAGGGTGCATTTTAAACAATAAAGCATATAGTAAACCTTTAAAAAAATTGTTAAAGAATTCTCTTATAAAGAAAATAATCATATTCTTCAAATGTGTTTCAGATTTGTACATTTCTGTTTTTGACTCTAAACATTTTTTTTTTCTTAAGGCAAGACAAAGTTTTACAAATCCAGTCTCTTGAAATTACATGATCAGGCAACAAATATTTATTGTTTATATGACATTTTAAGGTATTTCTCCAAGTACTCTGGTCAAAAAGCCCTCGGATATTTTTTTCAACAGTCTAATTAAAAGAATACTAAAAATAAGCTTTTCTAAAAATCAAAAAAATATAAGTGAAAAGATGCATTAAAATATACAAAGTACAAAATCTCTGGGAGCTTATAATAGACAGAGAGCACATGAGATCAAGATAGTCAGCTATAGCAGATACTGTGGATTCCATTGTACAACTCTCTTTCCAAATGCCTTCCAGAATACCAATGGCAAATTTACAATCTGTGTTGTTCAGACTTTTTGCAGCTCCAGGGCAAAAATAGTCTAGGTACTGTCACAAAACTGTACAAATTTGAGAAGTCTGCCCCAGGAAGAAGAAACCACAAACACAGTTGGCTGTTCTTGCTATGCAGTGGCATGAATGTGGGCTTCTAGGGTAATTCTGGTTGAAGTTATCACGCCTTTTCCCTAATATCACAGGTTCCAAATGGCATGAGGCTATTGAAGTGAGGTTTTTACTACATTCTACATCTCTTGGCTGCTGTGATTACTAGTATATAGCATCCCACATGGTTTTCTGACCTATCTAGGGTTTCTGTAAGTTGCTTAATACTTACTAATAAATCTCTCCCTTCTTAAACTAGCTAGAGAGAATCTAAGAAACCTGACACATGAAGTCACAGAAGACTTTATAAAACAGGAAATTTGGGCTAAGCATTTGAAAATTGGGTAGAATTCAAATTCAAAAAAAAGAGAGAAAGGGAAATTCCAGGTGACAAGAGGCAAAAAAGAAGCAGTGGGGGTGGAGGCATACATGGAAAATAAAATAGTGAGACTAAAGTGCTTATATTGAAGAAGGGCAGCAATGAGATGGAATAAGAGGTCAAGCTCAGATCTTTATCTCATAGAAACTAACATAGGCACTTTGTTCTTACCCTAAATCCAACCCAAAGGGCACACCAAAGAATAGGTAGATATGATGTTCAAACTTGAAAACAAAATTAATCTAAGACCAGAAAACATTAAAGGAATAAGAATATAGATGGTATGTAAAAAACATGAATAAAAGAGAAATGCCATAATCGAATTCTACTAAAAATCCAGATACCATAACATAATAGCTAAAGATGTGAAATCACACCAGATTCTCTGAGCTTATATCTCACCTTTGGCTTTATCATTTACTTGCTGTGTAACCTTGAATAAGTTCCTTAGCTTAATTGTTCCTCAGCTTCCTCAATTTTAAGGAGCATATATTTCATCTACCTCATAAGGTTAATGTGAGGATTAAATGTATTACCATACATAAGTTACTTGGAACCATGCCTGGTAGCAGTAAGTACTACACAATAGTTTATTATTATAATTAATACATACATTTGATCAACTTATTGATGAATAGAATATATTGCTCAGATTGAATTAAACAGCCTAGACAATAATTTTTTCTTCTTAAAATTCAAGAATATACACATTGAAAATATAGGTAAAAATAAAAATCATAAATACATATGCATCTGATAATATAACTTGTCAAAGACATTTAACACACTCCTTTCAGAAACTGATTAATCAAGCTGTCAAAATTAGCATACATAGAAGATCTAAACAGCATAACTACTCAGCTTGAAATATTAGATATATGTAGAATCTTATACCCACTACATATAAGAAATATAATTTAAGCACTCATGTAATATTAAAAATATTGACCATGTACAGACCACAGAGTAATCCTCAATAAACTATAGAAAAAAATAGTATTACCTGGGCTATGTTTGCTTATCACAAAGAAATAAAAGTGGAACTCACTAGCAAATATGTAGCTGTAAAAAAAGATGTCCATATCTCTCAGTACAAAATACCACTAACTAGATTTTATTTGAAGAAGAAATTATAAAAAGTTTTTAAATTACAGCCAAACAATAAAAATAGTTTCTGTGACTATGCATGTGATAAAGATAACATGATACTAAAATATAAATTTGTAATTCCAGAAACAGTATCAGGAAACAAGAGAGATCAAAAAGAAACCACCTAGGTGAGCAAAGTGTATACCTAAATGTATGGCTTATTTGTGCTGAAAGCTTTTCTCTACAGCTTTAATGTAATGAAGGGAGATTTAAGGAGACATACAAACTTTTAAATTTTTTTCTTATCAAAGATCTCAATTTAGAACTTCTGGCCAAGATAGAGGCATAGGTAGCTGTGGCAGACCCTTCTGCATGGCGTGGGCCCAGCTCCCACTCGGAGATGCACAGGACCCACACCCACAGATAGGTTCTCTTGTGGGTAATCAGATTTGCAATATAACTAAGCTGCTTTTTGTTGAAAATTCCTTCACCCTGCAAATGCTTACTGTAACTTCCTAAAACTCATGCTGAGCCTTGAAGGGACCAGTGTAACCAGATCAACCACTTTTGCCTTTTCATTTGCTAATATCCTTCTTCTGTGATGCTATTAGAGGCATGGGCTCCTTTTCTTATAATTGGGGCATAGTGTGTGAGGACCATCTTGTAATGTGAGAAGAGAGAGAATAAAGGCCTGCCATATTGGAGGCTGCAGCTTTTGCTGCCCTTAACAGAAAAGCGATGTTGTCATCCTTATTCCTCCACCAGACTCAGTAGTCTGTGTGTATGTTTTAATTCATCTATAATGATGCGGACACTGCTGGCCAGTGTTCCCATCAGGTAGCCTCCAAGATGGAAGCATACTTTGCTTCCTCACACAACCAAAAGAAGGACAGCAACTAACTTAAAAGCAAAAAAAAAAAAAAAAAAAAAAAAAAAAAAAAAAAAAAAAAAAAAAAAAAAAAAAAAAAAAAAAAAAAAAAAAAAAAAAAAAAAAAAAAAAAAAAAAAAAAAAAAAAAAAAAAAAAAAAAAAAAAAAACCAAGCAGAATGGCCAGAAAATTGAGTTGTATGGAAGTTTGACAACAAAAGAGTTAAAAAAGAAACATTCATCAGACTGGTAGGAGCAGTGGAAATAGGAAGCCAGGGGTGGAGAGGAAAGGTGGCAAGGACAGCTGGAGGACCAGGTGGTCCCACATTCACATGGGGATAAACCAAGAGGAACAACTGGGAAGCAAGACAGACCACAAAACCCAGGATTCCAGTGCAGGGAAATAAAGCCTCAAAACTTCTGGCTGTAAAAACCTGTGGGGGTTGAGCAGTAGGGGAAACTCCCAGTCATACAAGAGAGTCCACTGGAGAGACCCATAGGGTTCTAGAATGTACACAAATAAACCCGCCCACCTGGGAATCAGGACCAAAATGGCCCAATGCACTTGTGGGTAGTGGAGGATACCACTGAAAGTGGGACAAGAGCTGACCAAGTGGCACTGTTGCCTCTCTGACCCCTCACCCACATACAGAACCACAACATAGCAAAGTGGGTTGCCCAACCCTAGTCAATACCTAAGACTCCACCTTCTACATTGTAATAGGTGTGCCAAGACAAAGAAATAAGGCCTAAATGAAAGAACATATCAAAACTCCAGAAAAAGAACTAAGCAATAAGGAAAGAGCCAACCTATCAGATGCAGAGTTTGAAACACTGGTAATCAGGATGCTCACAGAGATGACTAAGTATGGCCACAAAATAAAGGAAGAAGTAAAGGCTATACAAAGTGAAATAAAGAAAAATATACAGGGAATCAAGAGTAAAGGGAAGGAAACTAAGACTCAAATCAACAATTTGAAACAAAAGAAAGAGATAAACATTCAACCTGAACTAAATGAAGAAAGAAGAATTTAAAAAAATGAGAAGAGGCTTTGGAAGTTCTGGGAACTTTAAATGTACCAACATCCAAATCATAGGAATGCCAGAAGGAGAAGAGGAAGAGCAAGAAGTTGTAAATTTATTTGAAAAAATAGTGAAACCCAAACCTGGCAAAAGAAACACACATACAAGTCCAGGAAGTTCAGAGAGTACCAAAGAAGTTGGACCCAAGGAGAAACAGACCAAGATACATCATAATTCAATTATTCAAGATTAAAGAGAGGGAGAGAATCTTAAAAGCAGCAAGATAAAAGGGGTTACCTACAAAGGAGTTCCTGTAAGACTGTCAGATGATTTCTCAAAAGAAACCTTGCAGGTAAGAAGGGGCTGAAAATAAACATTCAAAATCATGAAAGGCAAGGACCTACATCCAAAATTACCCTATCCAGCAAAGCTATCCTTTAGAATGGATGGGCAAATAAAGTGCTTCCCAGGTAAAGTCAAGTTAAAGGAGTTCATCATCACCAAGCCCTTATTATATGAAATGTTAAAGGGACTTATCTAAGAAAAAGAAGATCAAAACTATGAACAGTAAAATGACAATAAATTCATAACTATCAACAACTGAACCTAAAACAAAAGCCAAAACAAACTAATAAAACTAGAATAGGAACAGAATCACAGAAATGGAGATCACACAGAGAGTTATCAGTGGGGGGTGGAGGGTGGAGAATGGGGGAAAAGGAACAGGTAATAAGAAGCATAAATTGTAGATAGAAAATAGTATGGGAAATAGAGAAGCCAAAGAATTTACATGCACGACCCCTGGACATGAACTAAGGTGGGAGGAGGGTGTTGCAAGGCAGATGGGAGTAAAAGAGTGAAA
Source organism: Anoura caudifer (assembly GCA_004027475.1). Classification (NCBI taxonomy): domain Eukaryota; kingdom Metazoa; phylum Chordata; class Mammalia; order Chiroptera; family Phyllostomidae; genus Anoura; species Anoura caudifer. Next base: position 42,910 of record PVKU01007420.1, read on the forward strand.
AAAATGGGACAACTCTAACAGCATAATCAATAATATATTCTTTGAAAAAAGGTCTCAATATATGTTATTTCAGGTACTTGCAACACCATGTTCTTAAGAGTGTTTATTTTCCATCACACTAGTAAGACTCAGTGGTCTGATTAATTTCATTGACCCTTCTTTTCCATCTAGCAACACAGCAACAGCTGCAAGATTCAGCACCAATTCTTGCTCTCAGGCATCTGTGCCAGAAACCTTCATGAAGTCACCTGATTCCCTTTCCCAGGCAAACTCAGACAAACAAGACTAACATGGTTTATCAGGTCTTTCTATTCTCCTGGTCCTAAATCTTTTTATTTCTCCTCATTCTTTTCAAAATATTGATTTGGAAAATTTTGATGATTAGTACAATAAATCATCTAGTTTCCACTTGTATAAAATTTCCTTCTTTCTTTAAAAATCAAAAGATATATAAAACAGGACTAAATACTCTCAAGTATACATATATAGAATATATATACACATATACACATATATTTATACATACAAATATATTAGGAGAGACAACATTTAGTGCTGTCTTGCTCTAGGTTCTAAAAATACAGCAATGATTCCAAATGACAAACATCCCTGTCCTGAGACATTACAATCTAGTTGTGGCTGGGAGAAGAAGCAATAAAGAAAATAAGTCAGTATATCATATTGTAAATGATGCTAAGGGGAAAAGTAAAACAAGTAATGTTTAAGTAGTGCCAAGAGTTAGGAGAGAGATGGGTCGCAATAATTAAAGGACATATTTAGAGCTTAAATCTAACTCTAGTCAGGAAAGAAGACCTTATCATTATTCTCTAATCAACAAATACCAAAACTGCCATCATTATAAATACCTCTTTTCCTTCATGCTTTCCCCTTTTTAAACAGCCACCAATTTTCTTTAGTTTATTCATTTCTTATGACCTTATAATCCATTTTTCCTTCTCATTCTGGATATGTAGACATTCTTTTCCTTTTTCCTCACCCCAAAACCCAAAAGGTGCTCCCACCTTTTCCCATCCAGAGAGCCTCTCAGGAGCCTGGCTGACGTCCCTGGCTTCTGCATTCTATCTTATATTGTCAGCAACTCTCTTAGCGCACCTAGCACTCACTGCTATAAACTCTTGGTGTTTGAGTACAAAGGAAAATCTCAAGTGTTAATGTTTTGGGGAGGAAACTTTCTCCATATGAAAGCATGTGAATTATTAAAAAATTATAAACTATTGAAGCTGTATTATAAAATTCTGTAGTTGGCATGATAAAATATTTCATGAAGTCTCCTGGATATCTGAGGACTTTCTCTATAGTTTTTGAAGCTTCAGATTCCTCATCTATAAAATGGAAGGTTTTGAGATTGGAAGAAATGTAGGCAGTTAAGAGAGTTTCAGAGTAAGGTTTTGGAATCTTCCTACTTCCCAGAAATGGATAATTCAGAGTTCACCTAGTTGCAGCTGTGCAAACCTGCCTTTGTGGCCAAGGTTTCTAGAATATAACATTTAGCCACCCAAGAACACCTCCTCACTTTTCCCCTTCTACTATAAATCAGCCAAATACAGGCACAACTCAAAAATATTGCAGGTTTGGTTCCAGACTAACAAAATAAAGCAAATAAAATAATGAAGTGAGTAGTAATCCTTTTGTTGTTGGAGTTTCTAGCCTTCAATTTGTAAAAAATTCAACATCCTAAGGAGAATCCAGATGCATGAGCAGCAGAACATGTAGAAATTACATTCACCTTCTCCCAGGAACAAACTGAAATTACAGCTAAAATGGAATAATCAACCTGAATAACCAACTGAAGACTAGCTGAATAGAGGTCTTATAAACAAGAATTTACAAGCCACATGGAGAATGGAAGGAAAGGCAGAGACAGGAAAAGAGCTGGCTCTGTACCCACATGCTATGGCTGAGAATCCAGAAGGATATCTCAGCTGCAAAGGTCACCCCTGAGGAGCAAGGGGGCTCAATCCCACAGCAGTCTCCCGAGCCCAGATCACCAGAGTGAGAAAGATGCAACCACATAACATTTGGTTGTGACAATCAGTGGGTATTCTGTCTGCCCAGGAAAGACAGGAACTGACCAGAAACCCAGGCTCTGTCTTTAAGGGCCAGCACACAAAATATCATTTGTAGCCACTCACCCTAGGCTCTGGCACAGGGAAGACAGCTCAGAGCACACTAGACTAATGTGAGGAGAGATTTGGTTATGTGACTCCAGGGGGAAAGCTGAAAAAATAGCTGCCAGGGTCCCTGTACTGAGTTACTCTCTCACATTGTCCACAGATGCCATCATACATGGGTCAAGCATTCCCCTTCAATGCCATCATTCTTCAGTCAAGAATTCCCCTTCATATGACACCAGCCTGGGACAATGCAAATAGCCCCTTCTGACTCCCTGTCATTCAGCTCTGACAAGCTCACAGCCTGTGGTGCAGAGGACCAGGGAAACTCCAAGGGTGCCAAAGAATGAGTTGTTTGGCCCTGAGGTGGTGGCCATTCTCTCCCCCCCTTTCCCAGGAGCCTTACTTGTGTCCCACCCCCATGGAATATCCACTAGCCCTACCTTCCCACTCCTGGCAGCCTCACCTTGCTGAGCTCTGGCTCTTCAGGAAGTCCAGGAAGATTCCAGGACTGACTGAGTTGTGTGGCTCTAGGGCGAGCACCATTTTTGGCTCACACAACCAACTGGCAAAGAGACCTCCTTTCACAAGGCCAAATCTTGCTCTGTTTGAGCCTCATAAACTCTGCTAGGTTGACCTTGGTGACTCCCTGGGAACTCACCCCACAGCATATTTCTGCAGGTGCCCAGCAAGTGGCAGCTGGGCTTGGTAATTCCCTGGTATATTTACTGAGGAACCTCAGTCCTAACCCTAGCATTGAGTTTTAATCAGTATCAGTTTGGCAACGACCACTCTCCCCTACCTAGTGACTCACTGAGAACTTACCTCATGCAATTCCTATATAGCCAAGAAGTTTTTTTAGTGAATGAGTCTAATAATGTAACCAGCAGGTAAAGGTGGACCTCAGGGTGCCTTCGGCCTTTTCTTGACCTGCCCCCTAGCTCAAAGTCAGTGGAAGCTGGCATTAGTACAAAAGTTGGCCCTTCCCACGTATACACTCAGGCCCAGAAGTGGAGGGCTCAAACTGTGGATTGTGTTGTTGATCCAAACAGATTGCCTGGGGCCAGTATAGGCAGTGTCTAATATTGTCTTTCACAAGAGTATCTCTTCCATGATACCTCAGAACCAACACACACATTGCAGGGCTTCATACAACATCAGACAAGGAACTGATTTGTTCCACATGTGGTACCTACACAGGAATATCTTGGCAGGCAACATACCATGCTGAGGTGAATTCCACTTCATGTGGTCAGTACCTGCACAGCACCTCATACACTTCAGTTGAGGTTGACCCTCACAATCAGCAAGCCTCAGGTTTTTAAAACCAAACCATATGGGCCAGAGCAGATAAGATTAAACTACAAAAGGAAGTCTCACATAAGGACATTTCTGGAATACCCAGCTCAGGTGATCAGGGAAACTGCACCACTGGTACCCACAGAACACCTACTATATAAGGCTACTATACAAAAATTGAGAGACATGGCAGATCTACCTAATACATAGAAACATGCAAAGAAAGGAGGAGAGGAAAACAAATTGGGGAGATAGAGAAACATGACCCAAGTGAAACTAGAGGAGAAATCTTCAGAAAAAGAACTAAATGAAATGTCAGCAAGCAATCTACCGAATATACAGTTAAAAAGAATGGTTATAAGAGTACTCAAGGAATTGAGTGAGAACTTCAACAGTGTTAATAAAGGACAGAGAAGCTATAAAAAAGAACATGTCAGAAATGAAGACTACAATATCATAAATGAAGAATACAATAGAAGGAATCAAGAGTAGGTTAGATAAAGTAGAGGATTAAATCAGTCATTTGGATGACAAAGAAACAGAAAACACCCAATCAGAACAAAAAATATTTTTTAAAATGAAGCATTTAAGGGACTTTTGGAACAACGTGAGAGAGACTTCCAGCCAAGATGGAGGCATAGGTAGATATGCAGTGTTTCCTTGCAAACCAAAAGAAGGACAACAAAATATTCAAAAATAAAAACCAGCTAGAACTGCCAGAAAATCAAATTGTATGGAAGTCTGACAACCAAGGAATTAAAGAAGAAACATTCATCCAGACTAGTAGGAGGGGCAGAGACAGGCAGCCAGGTGGACAGGACTCCTAGCAAGGAGGCAGGTGGAGGACCAAAGTGGGTGAGGTGGCAGCTGGTGGACCAGGCATTCCCACACTCATGTGCAGATAAACCAGGAGGAGTAACTGGGGCATGAGACAGACCACACAACACAGGGTTCCAATGCAGGGAAATAAATCATCAAAACCTGTGACTAAAAAAACCTGTAAGCTTTGAGGCAGTGGGAGAAACACCCAGCCTCACAGGAGAGTTTGTTGGAGAGACCCACAAGGTCCTAGAATGTACACAAACCCACCCACCTTGGGATCAGCAACAGAAGAGCCCAATTTGCTTGTAGGTAGGGGAGGAAGTGACTGAAAGTCCACCAAGAACTGAGCAATTGGAATTCACGGATCCCCTCCGCCACACTAGCTAAAACTCATGTAGCTAGTGCCATAACTACATGGCTTGCCCCACCCTGGTGAATACCTAAGGCTCTGCCGCTTACTACATAACAGGCTAGCAGAGATGGAAAAAAATGGCCCAAATGAAAGCACAGATCAAAGCTCCAGAAACAACACACCTAGGTGATGAAGAGATAGCCAACCTATCAGATGCACAGTTCGAAATACTGGTAATCAGGATGCTCACAGAAATGATTGAGTATGGTCACAAAAATAAAGAAAAAAGAGAATGCCATGAAAAGTGAAATAAAGGAAAATGTACAGGGAACCAATAGTGATGGGAAGGAAACTGGGACTCAAATCAATGCTTTAGATCATAAAAAAGAAATAAACAATCAACCACAACAGAATGAGAAAACAAGAATTCAAAATAAATAAATAAATAAATAAGGATAGGCTTAGGAACTTCCAGGATAACTTTAAATGCTCCAACATCTGAATCATAGCAGTGCCAAAAAGAGAAGTGGGGGAGCAAGAAATTGAAAATTTATGCAAAAATATAATAAAGAACTTTCCCCAATCTGGCAAAGGAAATAGACTTCCAGGAAGTCAGGAAGTCCCAAAGAATTTGGACTCAAGAAGGAACAGACCAAGATACATCATAATTCAATTACCCAAAATTAAAGATAAAGAGAGAATCTTAAAAGAAGCAAGAGAAAAGGAGAACATTCTTTACAAAGGACTTCCCATTGGACTATCAGCTGATTTCACAAAAGAAACCTCGCAGGCAAAAAGAGGCTGGAAAAACGTATTCGAAGTTATGAAAGACAAGGACCTACATCCAAGATTAATCTATCCAGCAACGCTTTCATTTAGAACAGAAGGGTAGGTAATGTGCTTCCCAGGTAAGATAAAGTTGAAGGATTTCATCATCACCAAGCCCTTATTATATAAAATGTTAAAGGGTTTTATCTAAGACAAAGAAGGTCATCAAAACTATGAACAGTAAAATGACAACAAACTCACAACTATCAACAATCAAACCTAACAAAAAAATTAATCAAGCAACTAGAACAGGAACAGAATCACAGAAATGGAGATCACAGGGAGGGTTACCAGCAGGGAGGGGAAGGGGGAGAATGGGAGAAAAGAGACAGGGAATATGTAGCATAAATAGTAGGTAGAAAATAGACAGAGGGCAGTTAAGAATAGTGTAGGAAATGTAGAAGCCAAAATATTTATATGTACATGAAATGGGTGAATCTTAGTGGGAGGGGGTATGCAGGGCATAGGGGAATAAAGGAGGGAAAATGGGGCAACTGTAATAGATTAATCAATAAAACATATTTAAAATAATAATAAAAAAGCATGAGGCACAACGACACATTAAAATTAGAATGGAAAAGTTAAAGCAAAAAAAAAAACCCACAAATCTTTTTTTAAGTATTTTTATTCATTATGCTATTACAGTTTCCCTCTTTTTCCCCCTTGATCCCCCATCTGCCCTGCCCTCCCCACAACCCTCCAACATTTCTTTCCCTTAGTTCATGTCCATGGGTTGTACATATAAGTTCTTTGAGTCCTCTGTTTCCTATAATATTTTTACCTCTCCCCATCAATTTTATGCCTACTAATTATGTTTCTTCTTCCCTGTATATTTTCCCCCTATTCCTCCCTTCCCCATACCCACTGAAATCCCTCTATATGATGTCCATTTCTCTGATTCTGTTCTTGTTCTAGTTGTTGGCTTAGGGTTTTTTTTTGTTGTTGTTTTTCTTTTCTTTTAGGTTTATTTGTTGATAGGTGTGAGTTTGTTGTCATTTTAGTGTTCATGTTTTTGATCTTCTTTTTCTTAGATAAGTCCCTTTAACATTTCATATAATAATGACTTGGTGACAATGAACTCCTTTAACTTGACCTTATCTGGGAAGCACTTTATCTGCCCTTCCATTCTAAATGATAGCTTTGCTGGATAGAGTAATCTTGGATGTAGGTCCTTGCCTTTCATGACTTCAAATACTTCTTTTCAGCCCCTTCTTGCCTGCAAGGTTCCTTTGAGAAATCAGGTGATAGCCTTATGAGCACTCCTTTGTAGGTAACTGTCTCCTTTTCTCTTGCTTCTTTTAAGATTCTCTCATCTTTAATCTTGGGTAACTTAATGATGATGTGCCTTGGTGTGTTCCTCTTAGGGTCCAACTTCTTTGGGACTCTCTGGGCTTCCTGGAATTCCTGGAAGTCTATTTCCTTTGCCAGATTGGGGAAGTTTTCTTTTATTATATGTTCAAATAAGTTTTCAATTTCTTCCTGTTGTTCTTCTCCTTCTGGCAACCCTATAATTCGGATATTGGAACATTTCAGGTTGTCCCAGAGGTTTGTAAGACTATCCTCGTTTTTTTGAATTCTTGTTTTTTCACTTTGTTGTGGTTAAATGTTTATTTTTTCCTTTTGTTCCAAATTGTTGCTTTGAGTCCTGGTTTCCTTCCTGTCACTGTTGGTTCCCTGAATATTTTGCTTTATTTCATTTTGGGAATCTCACTTGTTTTTTTCACTTTTTGACCAAGCTCAATCAAATCTTTGAGCATTTTGATTACCAGGGCTTTAAATTCTCCATCAGTTAGGTTGGCTATCTCCTCATGGCTTAGTTCTCTTTCTGAATTTTGCTCTGTTCTTTCATTGGGCCATATTTCCTTGTCTTGGGGTACCTGATAAGTTATAAAGGGGTGGGGCCTTAGTTGTTCACCAGGTCAGGGCAACCTTTTTCGCTGTGATGCTGCTATGTCAGTGGGGAAGGGGCCAGAGAGGGTACAATACAGCTCACCTGTTTGTCTCTAGCACACTTTCCAAGGGACTCTCATATGAGATTAGGAGTTTCCCCCACCTCAGCAGCTGCTGTAGTCCACAGTCAACTCTGAGTCTCAGTTTCCCCTTAAGTCAGCCCACACCACAGAGCCTGCCCTGCCCACCCAGTCCATTGCTTCACCTCAGTTTTTTTTTTGAACTGGTCCACTGGGTCTGCTGCCTCACCCTGGTTTTCTGAGCTGGCCCAAATGATCTACCACCTTACTGGTCTGGTTGTTCTGGTTGATCTTTTATTTAATTCCTTGGTTGTCAGAGTTCCATGCAGTTTGATTTTTATAGCACTTCTGGTTGTTTATTGATTTTTGGTTGGTCATTATCCTCCTTTTGGTTGTGTGAGAAAGTGAAGGGTTTCTATGTAAGCCTCCATCTTGGCTGGAATTCTCATGCTAATTGCCCACAAATCTTAAAAGCAGTAAAAAAGAAAAAGACAGTTGCTTATAATGTAGCTCCAATAAAACTGACAACTTATTTTTCTAAAGAAACTTTGCAGGCCTGAAGGGATTGTCACGAAATATTCAAAGTGATGACAAGCAAGCACCTACAACCAAGATCACTCTATCCAACAAGGCTATACTTTAAAATTGAAAAAGAAATACAGAGCTTCTCAGACAAAAAAAAAAAAAAAAAGATTTCAGTACCACCAAACCTGTATTACAAGAAATGTTAAAGGAACTTCTTTAAGAATAATAAAAAAATAAACAGAGTTATTAAGTATAAAATAGCAATAAATACATAACTATCAATTATCACTTTAAATTCAAAAGGCTTAAATGTTTCAATTCAGAGACATAAGATAGCTAAATAAATAAGAAAATAAGACCAGCTATATACATGCTGTCTACAGGAGAACCACCTCAGAATGAAAGACATACAGAGACTGAAAACAAAGGAGTGAAAAAATATTTTAAGTAAATGGAAATAAAATAAAAGCTGGAGTAGCAATAGACATATCAAACAAACTTTAAAACAGAGGTTATAATTAACAGACAAAGAAGGACACTATGTAATGATAAAGGGAGCAAATTGCCAAAAGAATGAAACCTTTTAAACTTTTGTGCACCCAACATAGAAGCACCCAAAAATATAAAGTAAATTTTAATGACCAAAAGGGAGTGACCAATAATAATATGGTCATATTAAGGAATTTTAACTCTCTATTGACATCAATAAATCAATTTTCCAGACTAAAAGTCAATAAGGAAACAGTGACCTTAAATGACACACTAAGATAGTAGCTTTAAACAACGTCTTCAGAGCATTCCAGTGAAAAGCAGCAAAATATATAATCTTTTCAAGTGTACATAGAACACTTTTCTAGGATAAATCATATGCTACAATACAAAACAACTCAATAAATTTAGTAAGATTAAAATAATATCAAGCATTTTTCTGAACTACAAGTATAAAACTAGAGTATTTCAAGTATACCTCAAAAAACAAGAAAAATCTCAAATAAACAATCTAACCTTACTCTTAAAGGAACTAGAGAAAGAAAAACAAGCAAAGAGCAAAGTGAATACAAGAACTGAAACAATAAAGATGAGAGAAGAAATAAATAATATAGTCTTAAAAATATGAAAGATCAATGAAACCCATGGCTTCTTCTTTGAAAAAATATACAAGTTGAAAAACATTTAACCAGATACATCAAGAGAAAAAAAGATGGATAAAAGTAAATAAAATCAGAAAAAAGGAAAAGTAATAAATGACAACACAGAAATACACAGGATTTTAAGAAAATATTGCAGACGATTACTATATGTGAACAAATTGGAAAATCTGGGGAAAAATATATAAATTCCTAGAAACATACAATCTTCCAAAACTGAATCAAGAAGAAACAGAAAATCTGAAAAGACACATTACAAAAAAGATGAATCATAGCAACAATAAAAAAATTCCAATAAAAAAGTCTTGGACTGGGTGGGTAGCTTTACAAGTGAATTTTCCCAAACATTCAAATGAGAATGAACACCTGTCCTTCTCAAACTATTTCAAAAAGAATTCAAGATGAAGAAAGACTCTTAAACTCATCTTGAGAACCCAGCATTACCTAAAACCAGGTAAAGACACCAGAAAAAAATTACAGGCTAATATCCCTGATGAATAGAGATGTTAAAAATCTCAACAAAATATTTGCAAACTGGATCCAGCAATTCATTACAAAGATCATGCACCATGATCAAGTAGGATTTATTCCAGATATGCAAGGTTGGTACAATATCTTCAAATCAATAAACTTGATATACCACATAAACAAAATGAAAGATAAAATCCACATGCTCATATTAATAGATTCAGAAAAAGCATTAATAAAATCTAGGATGCATTCTCAGCAAAACGAGAATAGAGGGAGTATACCACAATGTAATAAAGGCCCTACATGAAAAACATATTGCCAACATCATACTTAATGTGAAAAAACTAAAAGTGTTTCCCTTAAGATCAGGAACAAGATAGCCATATACACTTCACCACTCTTATTCAACATAGTGCTGCAAGTCCTAGCCACAGCAATCAGAGAAGAAATAAAAGACATTCAAATGAAAGAGGAAGAAATATAACTGTCATTATTTGTAGATGACATGATCTGCAACAAATATAGATAACCTTAAATTCCACCAAAAAAAAAATACTAGAACTGATAAATGAATTCAGTGAAGTGTCAGGATACAAAATTAATATTCAGAAGTCAGTTGCATTTTTACACCAATAATGAAATATCGGAAAAAGAAACTAGTAAAATAATTCCATTTACTATTCAAAAAAATACCTAGGGATAAATTTAACCACATAGTTAAAATGCCCACACTCAAAAAGTTATAAGATACTGAAGAAAGGAATAGAAAAAGATACAAATAAATGGAAGCATGTATCATATTCATGGTTAGGAAGATTTAGCATTATTAAAATATCCATACAACCCAAAGCAATCTATAGAGTCAATGCAATTCTATCAAAATATCGATGGCATATTTCACAAAACTTGAACAATTCAAAATTTATATGGAATTGCAAATGACACTGAATAGCTACAATAATCTTGAAAAAGAAGAACAAATGTGGAACTATCACTGCCTGATATCAAACTATACTACAAGACTATAGTAATTAAAATAGTCTGCTACTGACATAAAAACAGACATATCGATAAGTGGATTCTCTATAAGAATAGAGATCTCAGAAATAAATCCATACCTATATGTCAATTAACATATAACAAAAAAGGCAAGGACACACAATGGGGTTAGTACTGTCTATTCTAATAAAGGTTTCTGGAAAAATTGTATAGCTGTATGCAAAACAAATGAAACTAGGCTACCTTCTTAAATCATAAACAAGAATAAACCCATAAAAAGTTAAAGATTTAATTGTAGGACTCAAAACTATAAAACTCTTAGGACAAAGTATAGACTGAAATCTCTGACATTTCTCTTAGTGATATTTTAGTGATATATCACCTTAAAAACAGAAGCAAGAGAAAAATAAGCAAATGGGACTACATAAAACTAAAATGTTTTTGTACAATAAAGGAAACCATTAACAAAACAGAGAATGCACTGAATGGAAGAACATATTGACCAACGATACATCCATAAATTTTGAAGACCTCATACAACTCAACACCAAGAAAATAAACATCCAATTAAAAACGGGCAAAGGGCCTTAATAGACACTTCTCCAAAGAAGACATACAGAAGGCCAATAGACATATGAATATGAAAAGATGCTCAATGTCACTAATCATCAGAGAAATGCAAATTACAGTCAGAATGGGATATCACCTCACACCTGTCAGAATCACTATTATCAATAAATCCACATATTTATTGCTGTTGAATGTTGTTGAGGATGTGGAGAAAATGGAACCCTTGGGTATTGTTGGTGGAAATGCCTATTGGTGCATCACTGTGGGAAACATTATAGAGGTTCCTCAGAAATTTAAAAATCTTATGACCCATTGATTCTACTTTCAGGTATATATTTGAAGAAGCCTAAAACACTAATTTGAAAGAATGTGTGCACCCCTATTTTCACTGCAGCATTATTTACAATAGCCAAGCTATGAAAGCAACCCAAATGAACATCAACAGACTAGTGGATAAAAAAGCTACGGTACATATATATGACATCTGTCCAGAAGATATTCAGCCACATAATATTAAAAATAGAGACATTTATTGGAGAAGATATAAGATACAAGATACAAGATACAAGAAATGTTTACATAAGACAATGATATCTTAGTCCCCTTCAAAGTAGGTACCTTGGGACCTCACACAATTCTCCCATTCACCACCAGGTGCCCCATCTGTTTCCCTAAATCTCTTCCATGGTCAGAAATCTCTTCTCTTTCAAAGATGATTTTAGTTTTGGGGAAAGCAAGAAGTTGCAGGACACCTACTCTGGGCTGTAGGGGGGCCTGAATCACCTAGGTGATTTGATATTTCACCAAAATTTCTGCATAAGATGTGATGCACGAGCAAGGGTATTGTCATGATAAAGCTGCCAATCATAAGTTGCCCATAGCTGCAGCTTTCTGAATCATACGAATAGCTTCCATGGAGGAATGTCCAAGCTTAATGCAAAATTTGATGCTGATTCATTGTTCTACTTGCTCAGTCATTTTGAACACCATGGCCACACAGTACACATGTTCACTCAACTTTGTCTACTGCCCTCACTGACTAGTACATTCAGCATTGTTCATGTATGCTCATTCCAATCCTTTCTCCTTGGCTGCCAGGTTACAGCAATGTCATGCAAACTGTTCTTGTTATATTAACAATGGCTGGAGTTTTTCCAGACAGGCCTTGTACAATGGAATATTACTCAACCATAAAAAGTAATTCAATCTTACCATTTGTAACAGCCTAGATGGACCTAGAGGGTATTAAGCTAAGTGAAATAAGTCAGCTTGTGAAAGACAAATTTCATATGAAACCACTTACATTTGGAATCTAAAGAACAATATAAACAAATGTAGAAAATTGAAACAGAATCATCAGTACAGAGAACAAACTGATGGTTTCCATAGATTAGAGGGTGCTGGGAGACTGGAAAAAAATATCATGGGATCAAGAACTACAGATTGGCAGTTATAAAATAGTCATGCAAATATAAAATACAGCATGGGAAATGCATTCAATGATATTTTATATATTATATGCATTGTATATATCATTAAATATATTATTGAAATATAGTCAATAATATATAAATAGTGCTAGGTGAATACTGAAAATATCAGGGGTAACACTTTGCAGAGTATATGATTGTCTAACCATTATGCTATTCACCTCATGGTGTCTTCAAACCATTTGCTATGGTGTCATATTTATGATTCAAAGAAGCTGGACAATGTCACTCCATGGCTGATAGGGAATTTTAATGTTAACAATAACAATAATGAATAAAGAACACAGTAAGGCTTGGAGACAAATCTGTAGTGCCTTTTATTGAAAGGGACAAGACTCAAGACAAAAGTTTCCACCACTTGTGAATGCTTTTCCTTATAAATCACTGATTGGAAATATAAGTTTATAAATTACTGTAAGCTGCTGGGGTGACTTTTTAGTGATACCAATTACCATAGACTCTGGATTGACAATGGTACACTGGTGTGAGCAATTTAATTCTCTGTGAAAATGATCCTGAGGAAAAGTATTAATAAATGGGATTATTAGCTACCTGGGTAAGAAAAGAAAATATTTACTGAAGAAAAAATTTTTAGAAAAATCAGCTGAGCAATGAAACTTCTTGCTTTGTTTTAGCAGCTTTAAAGGTGGACTGTACTAAGCATCTAGCAACTAAGCATTTTTGCCTTGTTATTCTCAGTGGTATCCATTTGCACGCCTATTAACCATTACTGTATGACAGCCTTCCTGCAATATCCGCAAAAGGGGGCACTGCTCTCAGCTCAGTGATGTCTTGTGTTATGCCTATAGCTGAACAGAAGGCCACTGGGCGCCTAGGGGTCGGAGATCCAAGCTGCACCTCGGGTAGGTACCCTGGTCCATGGAGTGGCAGGGCAGAAAGGCCCTTTGTCCAGCAGCCCAGATGCTGCAGTTTAGCAGCAACTCTTCCTGAGCCAAGGGAAGGAGCTCTTTTCTTCACCTCATAAAATGCACTCTCATTACAGCCTTGACATTATGTACAGATAAACAACATTACCAATATTTAGTTTTCTCCCTGGATGACTAACCAACACTGACAGGAATCATGTTTTGTAGAGTATCCAAATTAACTGGGACTTGAATATTTCAAATAATTTATGGAGTCTAATAAATACTTGTACCAAAGTTACTAGAATTATACACAAATTCTCAAAGGTATTCACAACAATGAGGAGTGATGTTGGGGAGGAGAGCACAGATACCATAAAAGTTCTTGTAATGACCTTCTTGCAATTAATCTGACTCAGTCACTCAGTGTTTTCCTACACACACATTTTCCCCTAATGCTGCTCTTACTTATATGATCCTGTCAGTGTTCTCACAGTTCCAGTTAGTGTTAACTTCTGATAAATGCCTATAATCTACATGAATGAATATCAAGAACATCGGTACTACATGGACTTACATAAATGTCTTTAGTACCCAACATTGGAGACCTTCCTTCCTTATGGCTCACTGCCGTAACTGCCCCTGCCCTCCTTTACTTTTCTCATTCTTTTCCTACTTATAATAGAGAAAAGCAAAAGAGAAATGCCTCAGAGAGGAACTGAGTTCAGTCACCAGAGGGAAAGCTTCGCCAAGATAGTTCTAAGAAAGCTTGCTCTCCACTTTGGCTCAGAGGCAAATGTGCCTCCTCCCTAAGTAGCATTTGGGAGGGAAGACAGACAACCCAGTACATATGGAAGAGACAAGAATTCCAAGGTAGCTGTGCCTGGGAACAGTGCCTTTACCAGCCCATGAAGCTCCCACACCTACAGGACAAATGCTGCTTTTAATTCCTTATCCACCTGTGTGTCTGTCTCCCAGATTGGGGACTCTCCTGGCAGGGGGCAGAGAACTTCTTTTTGCTCATATTGCATCCTCAGGCATTGCACAGGGCTGACACTACTAGAGTAAGCATTTAATGGATGTCTTTTTAATAAACCAGATGTGTCAGGCAATGGACTCCCTTCCCCCATGTTCCTCTGTCCCTCAGGCTTCATTTTGGCCCTTTGTGATTACCCTTTACCTTCATCCACATATAGACTCTGACTTTACCTGGATGAGATATTGAGGAAGGAGCAGAAAGCACATTGAGAGCTTCTCACTGAACTCCTTCACATTGGCCCCAAAAGATAGGCATTCAAGGTATTTCAGAGAACAGGTATACTAATTCATAATTCATGCTCCAATTATTTGCACTTAATTTGTTTTCCTTTTTTTCTCCTAAGTTTAAATCACCAATGCCAGGCCCAAAATGAAGAACTGATCTGAGAAACATTTTTGAGGGGAGCATGCACCACCTCCCACCCACCCAACACACATACACACGCATGCACGCACGCATGCATGCACACAATTTATCAGTTTTATGACTTTGGACAACCCATTAAACCAAATTCTTTATCTTTCAAAACTGAGTGTGTGCCCTTGGTTCCTCCTGGAGTCCCTCTGAGGATCCTAGGAAATGGTACCAGACAGGGCTTTATAAGTGTTAATCACAACCTAGGATGAAAGTGTTGTTGTTTCTGAGTCCATTTACAAGTAGTAAAGATCTGGGATATTGTAGTAAATTAAAGGGGACCCTGTAGTGTCATCTTTTTGTTTCCCCAAGCTTAGTTCAGCCTTCCTCCAGGTCTGCAGCATATGCAAATAGTTTGGGTCATTTGTTGCCTTTGTTGCTACAATTTAATTTTACCAGGATTTACCTCCCTCTATATTTTACTCCCACTCAAATGCAGCAGTTTTGAAAACTGTTTTGTTTGATAGCTGTTTTGAAACCCTGAATGGGGATGGAACTCCCATTTTATAAGGTTCCTTAGGAGGACATTTGAACAGCAAATTATGTGTTATATTGAAAGAGTGAGAAATTTTACATTACAGACTTTCCAAAGAGAAGAACATTCTCTCTCCAGAAAGAGTGAGAATAGGAGGAGTAGCCTCTGGAGAAGTTCTCTTCCATTTCCTGTGAGCCATTCCTGCCTACTTCAGCACAGAAACCCACTATGCCTTAGCAGTGGAAGCCTGGAGGAGAGGTTGGGAGGAGGGGTTGGGAGGCTGGAAAGATCACATAATCCTAACCCAGGAGTAAAGACTAAGCAGCCCCTAGTCCTCTGCCTCAGTGAGGGCCTTGTCCAGACCTGTTTCTGAACACACAGCCTGAACTCACTGGCCCTGTTTACACTGGGGTGGGATGAAGGGCAGAAAATATTAGTGACAAGAAAAGATATGAAATGGATATTTAAAAATAAAATCTAAGGAACAAAAATAAAATCAAAGGAATAAGAGCAAAATGAAAAGGGAGGGCAGCTAGAAAAATGCCAGAGGGACTGCATAATGCCATCATAGGGACATCCAGAGAGAGACATTACAGCACATCATTGGGATAATATTACCAGGGAAGATGAGGTTTTTTCTAGTGTTGAGAAAAAAGATTTTTAAATAGCACAAGCATGGAGAAGTTTAAATGTGATGGCAAGATTTTATTGGGGTTAAGGGAATTATACCCTCAGGGATGTAGAGGGCAGGCAGAATCTAGCAGCAACTGCCACAAGGCTCCTGTTAATTCTGAATATATTTTCTGGTTCTCACTAAAGAACAAGGTTCCATTCAAGCCATCTGACCCAACTTCCTAATTCTTCCTTGGCTTCTGTTGGGCCTCCTTGCAACCAATCCTTTTCCTGGATCTACTGGGGTTCCATGCCCTCTATCTAATCAGATTACCTTTCTAGTCTTCCCCAGGCTAGGCTCTGCTCCTCTGTGTTGTCACTGTGGCTCTCACTGGGCGTGTCCAAAAATAGAAACACTTCCCCCTGTGCTATCTTTACTTCTATGGCACATGTCAAAAAGTTCTGTTACATTATCTGGTTTCTACTGTGACTATGTCCGGCAGAGAAGTTTCCCCTCCTCCTCCTTCTGGGAATCCAGTATCAGGCTGGTGGCACCCCAGGAAGATTTTCCTGTCCACAGTGAGGATTGAGTCTCCTGGCAAGCAATCTCCTGTAAATTAGTCTGTTTATGTTATAGCTTCCTAGTACACTCACTGGAATGCTATCCTAATATCTGCTTCAGCTTCCCAGCTTATTAAGCTTAACATTTCATCCCCTTTTCCTCCTTCCCTATATTAACAATTATCTAACTCAACTAATACTAAGATTTCCAGCAGCTAGACACAAGCTGTAACAGTAAACTTCTCTTATTTCTCTTGCTATCCCTCATGTCCATGTCAAGGTTACTTCATCCCTCATCTGTATAATGAATTACCTCATTACCTGCTTTCCTTCCCCTCAGTGTTTTATACAACAACCAGAAATCTCTCTTGTAAACATAATTCTAGCTTCCAGTCAAGATAAGGACATAGATAAATGTTATGATGGCATCATTTTACAACCACATCAAAATTACAACTAAACTTCAGAACAGCCATCATTAAGAATCACCTTAAGACTAGCTGGACAGAATTCCTGTAATGAATGATACAAAGAAGCCACATCAAGACTAGAAGGAGGGGTGCAGATACAACAGACTAGCCCTACATCCACATGTGATGGATAAAAATCAGGAGAAATATCTCAGTTGCAGAGCTTCCCCTTCAGGAACAAGGGGTTTGGGCCCTATACCACAACCCCCAGCCCAAGGTTCCAGAGCAAGGAAGAGAAGTCCCCAAATTTCTGGCCACAAAAACCAGTAAGGATTGTGGCTGAGTGAAACAAAGGGCTTCTGGAGTCCCAAAACATTCCTCTTGAAGGGCCCATGCATGGACTTACTCACTGATGGACTCAATCTGAGCTCTAGAACTGGCTCAGCAGCTCAAAAGGTGTGAGGGACATACAGGAAGAAACTGAATTGTCTAGCTTTGGAACAAGGACTAAAGGGACAGATTTCTCCCAGACAAATGCACTTGCAGAAACTATTGTATGTTTGTTTGTTTGTTATTGTTTTTTTTTCCTGAACGCACACCCTATAGGCCCAGGGAGGCACCAGTCTAAGTCTCCATCAACCTGGCTAAGATTGTTCACCCCAGCCTGGAGATTCACTAAGACCCAGTCCAGTCTGCCTTGTGGGTCTACCCAAGCAGTTTCTGGTGGATTTTCCATATGAACAACTTGTCTTGGCTCATGGTGGGAACTTTCCTAAAATCTCTCCAAGGCTCACAAACCCTTATATGCAGCATCTGGCATCAGTGTGCCCTGCACCATTCACTAAATGATCCCATGCATGGCACTAGCAGCAGCCAGACTGCAACTTGGACTCTCTCAGGAACCTCCAAGTTCAGCACAAGTAGTGGCCATTTTCAGATAATTCCGAACCTCATACCAGGTGGGTTTTGGCAGGACAAAGAAGGCAGCTGATATTGGCCTGCACCTCCCAAGAGGTCCCAGAGCCAGCATAAGTGCTGGCCAGCTGCAGACTATGTCAGAGCACCACTGAACCATCTCCACAAGTGACACGCTCAATAGGCAGACTTGGCAGACACAAGAACCCTGCAGTAGTGAGTCCTGCTCCATGAGGTTGGCCCCCTGCATAACAGTTCTTTGGCTATAGTTGTGGCAAGTCCTCATAGCCAACCAGCCTGGCAGTCAGTCTCTCTCATTTACATGTCAATAGCAATCAAAGCTCAACCACAACAGCAAGGTGCACACAGCTCACACTGAGGGTGGACCTAGAGTTGCCAGCTCCAGTGACTGAGGGGACTGCACCATTGGGTCCTACAAGACACCTAACACATAAGACCACTCTATAAAAACCACTCTAGAGACCTAGCAGATCTACCTAATACATAGAAACAAACACAGAGAGACAAAATGAGAAGATAAAGAAGCATGTCCCAAAAGAAAGAATGAAGAAATCTCCAGAAAAAAGTAAATAAATAAAATAGAGGCTGGCAAAATACCATATACAAAACTCGAAACAATGGTTACAAGAATGTTCAAGAAAATTAGTGAGAAATTCAACAGCATAAAACAGAGTGTAGAAATCATTTAAAAGCAGTGAGAAATGAAGAATACACTAGAGACTAAAGAGCTGATTAAATAAAGAAGAGGACTGAATCAGTGATTTGTAAGACAAGGTAGCAAAAAACACCCAATCAGTGAAAAAAAAAAAAATGAGTTGAGAATCAATTTGAAGAAATGACCGAAAACTTTCTAACCTGAGAAAGGAAATAGCCATACAAGTCCAGGAAGTGCAAAGTCCCAAATAAGAACTGATAGACACCCACAACAAGATGTATCATAATTAAGATGTCAAAGTTTACATACTGAGGAAGAATACTTTTTAAAAATTATTTTATTGTTTTCAAGTACAGTTCTCTGCATTTACTCCCCACCAGTCCCCCACACATGCCAGCCAAACCCACCTCCCTCCCTTGCTTCTACCACCCTTGGTTTTGTCCATGTGTCCTTTATAATTGTTCCCTAAACCTTCCCCCCATTATCCCTTCCCACCTCCCCTCTGGTCACTGTCAGATTGTTCTTAATTTTATTGTCTGAGAAAGAATCTTAAAAGCAACAAGAGAAAAGCTGTTATTCACCAATAAGAGAGTTTCTATAAAACTTTCAGCTGACTTCTCAACAGTTACAAGAGATGCACTTCAGATGAAAGGTACACACAGATTGAAAGTAAGAGAGTGAAGAAGGGTATTTCATGAAAATCAAAATTTTAGAAACCTATGGTAGCAATTATCAGACAAAACAAACTTTAAATCAAAGCTGGTAACAGGAGAGGAAAAAAGGACCCAAAAATTCTCCTTTGGATTAACGAAGAAAACAAAATACAAATCCTAAAAATATATCCACCCCTATGTTTATATTAGGGATGGATATATTATTTACAATAGTCAGCATTATTTACAATAGCCAAATGTAGAAGCAACTTAGGTGTCTGTCAATACATGAATGGATAAGGAACAAATGATTCATATATAATGTAATATGACTTCAACCATGAAAAAGAATGAAATCTTACACTCTACCACAATACGGATGGACCTAGATATTGTACTAAATAAAATAAGTCAGAGAAAGACACAAGCCATATGATTTCACTTCTATGTGGAATTAAAAAAATAAATAAATAAACCAATAAGGAGAACAGAAACAAATTCATAGATATAGAGAACATTTTCATGGTTGCCAAATGAGAGTGGGGTTGGGTGAAAAAGGTGAAGGGATTAAGAAGTACAAATTGCTAGTTACAGAATAGTCATTAATGAAAACTATACAATAGCAAATATATCAATTATGTGGTAACAACTATGTATGTTGTCAGATGAGTACTGATTTTTCAGGGTGATCACTTCATAAGATATATAAATGTCTACTCATTGGGTTGTATACCTGAAACTAACATAATATTGTATGTAAAACAAATATAAATTACTTTTATGAAGCTCAGTGAAAACTACAAGGAACTGACTGGGAACTAAAACAGCATGGAAAAGGAAACAGAAACAATAACCAAGAAAATGTAAGAAATGAAGAATACAATATCTGAAGCAAAAAAAAAATACACTAGAAGGAAGTACAAGCAGTCTGGACAGAGGACCAAATTAGTGAGCTGGAAGACAAGGTAGAAAGAAATACCCAGGTAGACAGCAGCATGAAAAAAACATCAGAAAAAACATGAGGAAAGCTTAAAGAAACTTCAGGACAACATGAAATGCAATAACATTCAAATCATAGGAATACCAGTAGGAGAAGAAAAGAAACAAGGGATAGAAAACCTGTTTAAAAAAAATAATGACAGAAAACTTCCCTACTGGGAGGGGGGAAAAAACAGACAGATCAAGAAACATGGGGGATTCCAATCAAGATGAACCCAAGAGGTCTACTCCAAGACACATCATAATTAAAATGCCAAATTTTAGAGACAAGGAGAGAGTCTTAAAGGCAAGGGAGAAACAGGAATTAAGACACAAGGGAGCTCCAATAAGACTAGTGGCTTATTTCTCAATAGAAACACTAGAAGCTAGAAGGGAATGGCAAGAACTATTCCAAGTAATGAAAAACAAAGGCCTTCAATCAAGACTACTATACCGAGCGACTCTCTCAATTAAAAATGGAAGGTGAAATAAGGAGTTTCTCAGGCAGAAGTAGGCTGAAGGAATATACCTCCACCAAACCAGCACTGCAAGATATGCTAAAGGGACTGCTGTAAGAAGAGGTGAAAAAGAGTGAAAGAAAGGAACACAGCTACAAAAGAAGTAAAACAGCAATGAATAAGTACCTATCAATAATAACCTTAAATGTAAATGGATTTATTGTTCCAATTGAAAGACATAGGGTAGCTGAATGGATAAGAAAACATGATCCATACATATGCTCTCTACAAGAGACCCACTTCAAAACAAAAGACCTGCACAGACTCAAAGAGAATGGTTTGAAAAAAATATTCCAATCAAATGGACAGAACAAAAAAGATGGGGTAGCAATAATTATATCAGGCAATATATACTTCAAAACAAAGGCCATAAAAAGAGACACAGAAGGACACTTCATAATACTCAAGGGAAGAATCCATCAAGAAGACATAATATTGTAAACATTTTTGCACCCAACATAGGAGCACCCAAATATATAAGGAAAACCTTGGAGGACTTTCAGAAAGATGTAGACAGCTATGCACTTTTACCAGGGAATTTTAACACCCCATTTTCAAAAATGGATAGTTCTTCCTAACAAAATATCAACAAATTATTGTAGTATTGAACAGTGCCCTAAATCAAATTGACTTAACTGATTACATGTGTGTATGCACACACATATATGATCTCCTTTCATCCCAAAGGAGCAAATATGCATTCTTTTCAAATGCACATGGAACATTTTTAAAGATAAACAACATGACACAACACAAATCAAGCATCAACAAATTCAAGAAAATTGAAATTATATTAATCATATTCTTAGATGACAAAGGCTTGAAACTAGAAGCCAACCAAAAGGAAAAAACTCAAAAAAATCAAATTCATGGAGACTAAAAAGTGTGCTATTAAACAATGAATGGGTTAATAATTAGATCAAAGAAGAAATCAAAAAGTTTCTGGAAACAAATAAAAATAAACATTCAACAGCCCAAACCTCTGGAACACGAATGGATGCATTCCTGAGAGGGAAGTTCATAGCAATATGAGCCTACCTAAAAAAGATAAAAACATTTCAAATAAACAACCTTACTCTCCATGTATGAGAACTGGAGGAACAACAACAAAACAAAGCACACAGTGAGAAGAAAGAAGGAAATAATCAAGATCAGAGAGAATTAAATTACAAATAGACTAAAAGAACAATGCAAGGAATAAATAAATCCAGGACTGGTTCTTTGAAAGGATAAAAAAATTAACATACCTTAAACTGGACTCATCAGGAAGAAAAGAGAAGGGACCAAATAAATTAAATCAGAAATGAAAGAGGAAAAATTACAGCTGATACCACAGAAATACAAGGATTGTAAGTAATTACTACAAACACCTGTATGCAAGAAATTTGGAAACCTGACTTGAATGAACAAATTTCTAGAAACATAATCTCTCACAAGTGAATCAAGAAAAAGCAAAAAGCTTGAGCAGACCAATAACAGATAGTGAAATTGAAGCAGGAATCAAAAAACTCCCTGCACACAAAAGCCCTTGACCAGATGATTTTCCAGGAGAATTTTACAAAACTTTATGGAAGAACTAACCCTACACTTCTCAAACTATTCCAAAAAAATAAAAGATGAGGAAAGACTCCCAAACTCTTTTTTGTGGCAAGCATCATCCTAATGCCAAAACCAGATAAGGCATAACAAAGAAAGAAAACTGCAGGCCAATATTGCTGATAAACATACACATTAATATCTTCCACAAAATATTGTCAAATAGCATAGAGCAATATATTTATAAGATCATACAACACAACCAAGTGTGATTCATCCCAGGGATGCAAGGATGGTACAATATTCATGAATCAATAAATGATTTTTGTTTATATCACATAAACAAAAGGAAAGAGAAAAATCACATGATCATATCAACAGATGCAGAAAAAACTTGATAAGTTATAGCACCCATTTATGATAAAAATGTTCATCAAAGCGGGATTAGAGGGAGCATACCTCAATATATTAAAGGCTATATATGAGAAACCTACAGACACCATCATACTCAATGAGAAATAACTAAAAGCATTCACCCTAAGATCAGTCATAAGACAGCAGTGTCCAATTTCACCATTTTTATTCAGCATAATATTGGAAGTTCCATCCACAACGATCAGACAAGAAAAACAAATAACCCTGGTGGTGTGTCTCAGTGGGTTGTGTGCTGAACTGCAAATCCCATGTCAGGGCACATTCCTGGTTTTCAGTCTAGGTCCCCAGTATGGGCCATGAGAGAGGCAACCAAACATTGATGTTTCTCTACCTTACTTTCTCTACCCTCCCCCTCTCTAAGAATAAAATAAATAAACTTTTTTAAAAATTTAATGAAAATGAAATAAAAGGCATTCAAATGGAGAGAAGGAAGTAAAATTATCATTGTTTGCAAATGACATGATAGTGTATGTAGAAAACCCTATAGAATCCCCCAGAAAACTACATTAACTAGTAAATGTATTTGGCAAAACAGCAGGATACAAAGTCAATATTCAGAAATTGAAGGCATTTTTGTACACCAACAACAAAACATCAGAAACGGAAATCAGGAAAAAATCCCATTTGATATAGCAACAAGAAAAATAAAGTACTTAGTAATAAACCTAATCAAGGACATAAAAGACCTGTACTCAGAAAACTACACAACAGTGAAGAAAGAAGTTAATGAAGACATAAATAAATGGAAGCATACACCATCACCATGGACTAGAAGAATTCACATCATCAAAATGTACATACTACCCAAAGCAATTTATAGATTCAACAGAATCCCTTTTAAAATATCAATGACAGATTTCTCAGATATAGAGAAAACATTTCAGAAATTTATATGAAAGCATAAATGACTTAAATAGCTACAGCAATATTGAGAAAGAAAAAAGTAGGTAGGATCAGAATACTTGATTTCAAACTATATTACAAGGCCACTGTAATCAAAACAGTCTGGTATTACCATAAGAACAAACATATAGATCAATGAAACAGAATGGAGAGCCCAGAAACAAACTCAAGTCTCTATGCTCATTAATATCTGACATAAGGAGCAAGATCATAAAAGAGAGTAAAAATAGCCTCTTCAACCAATGGGATTGGAAGATCTGGACAGGCACATGCAAAACAATGGAACATGTCCATTAACTTACACCATACACAATAATAAATTAAGATGTATAAAAGACTAACATATGTCAAAATTCCATAACAGTCCTAGAGGAGAACATACCCAGGAAAATCTGAGATATTTCATGCAGCAAAATTTTCACTGATACGTCCCTTTGAGGAATGGATATAAAGGAAAGAATAAACAAACAGGACTGCATCTTATTTAAAAGCTTCTGCATGGCTAAAGAAAGCATGAACAAAAACAAAAGGGAACCAACTGTATGGGAAAATATATTTGGAAATGATAACTCAGAAAACAGCTTGATCTCCAAAATACATAAAAGACCCACAGGATTCCACACAAGAAGAAAAACAATCCAATGGAAAAAAAAATGGGCAAATGACCTGAACAGGTACTTCTCCAAGGAGGACACACAGAGGGCCCAGAGACATGTGAAAAAATATTCAAAGTCACTAGCCATTACAGAGATGCACATTAAAACCACAATGAGATACCACTTCACGTTGGTCAGATGGCCATCATAAACAAATTAACAAACATCAGGTGCTAGCCAGGTTGTGGAGAAAAGGGAACTGTAATACACTATTGGTAAAAATGCAGACTGGTACATTCAATGTGAAAAATAGTGTGAAATTTTCTCAAAAATTAAAAGTGGTACTGCCTTCTGACCTGGCAATTGACTGCTGGAATTATATCCTAAGAATCCAGAAACACCAATTCAAAAGAACCTATGCATTTCAATGTCCATAGTAGCACTATTTACAATAGCCAAGTGCTGGAAACGGTCTACATGCTTGTCAGTAAATGAGTGGATAACAAAAACTGTGGTATAGTTTTGCCTGCTGTGGCTCAGTTGATTGAGTGCTGACAGGTGAATCAAAGGGTCACTGATTCAATTTACAGTTTAGGGCACATGCCTGGGTGCATGCCAGGTCTTCAGTAGGGGGCTCACCAGAAACAACACATATTGATGTTATGCTCCCTCTTTTTGTCCCTCTTCCCCTCTCTAAAAATAAATAAAAATAAAAATATTTAAAAAACTGTTCTACATTTACACAATGGAATATTACACAGCAGAAAAAAGAAGGAATTCCTATCCTTCTGACAGCATTAAAGGAACTGGAGAGTATTATGCTAAGTGAAATAAGACAGGGGTTGAAAGATAAATATCATATGATCTCACCTGTAAGTGGAACCTAATCAACAAAACAAACAAGTGAGCAAAATAGAACTACAGACATGAAAATAAAGAACAAGCTGACAGTAAATAGTGTGGAGGAGGAAGGGAGACAGTGGGGGAAAGAAGGGGAAGTGTCAGGTCAATGAACATGTATAAGGATCCAAGGACAAAGACAACAGGGTGGGGGGAGGGTTGAATATGGGAGGTGGCTTGTGGGTAGAATGGTGGAGAGTAATCAGAGAAAAATGGCAACAACTACAATTGAACAATAAAAAACTGAAAAAAGAAATATAAATTGTTTTTAAAAAGCATGATTCTATTCATGTCAATCTCTAATTAAAACCTATTACTGAGGCATATCTCCTTCAATCCACATGTAGATAAAATAGAATAATAGAAAACTAAAGGCATTAATGAGGTTTAAAAAACAAGATGAATCTCTCCATGAAGCAGAAACTGAGAAACCAGTGAGCTTTGCTAGACCCACATTCCAGGTGGATACTTCCTCTAAAATGTGGCTATGCAGTCTGCAATTTAGTTCCAGTGAGGAAAAGAGGATACAATTACCACACTTAAGAGGATAGAACCTGACTAGCATCACTGACCAACTCCACCCCCATTTCTAACACCCACATGTAAAAGAAACTAAAATCTCTAGCTAACAATCCTGAAAGATAGAACTTTTAGTAATCTACAACCCTAAAGGGAAAAATAGAAGATAGGAATGCAGTCTCCAGGCAATTCAGGAAACAAGGCACAATATCCCAATCCCACTGTGGACAGCAGCCCTGTAATGCATGTTTAGGGAAGAGAGTCCTGAGCACGTGGGCAAAATAAGCCATAAACCACTGGCCCAAGATGAGTGAGCACAAGAGGAAACAGAAGGAAGAAAAACAAAAATAAAAGACTCTTACTTAAAATAAGCCTGCAAAGAAAAATTCCAAGACAGAGGAAGAAATCTAATGCTGAGAGAGACAACCAACAAAATCAGCATTCAAAACATGTATATGCCCAGAGGATATTAAGTTTGTGGAAACATCTGTCAAAACTGTAAAAAATGTATGTTTGGAGGCCCAATGAGAAAAATAAATAGCCTTGCTTTTAAAAGAATGAGAAATTTTAAAATAAAACACACATAAATTTAAAAAATAAAGTCATTGAGTTTAGAAGCTCAATAGATGACATATGTTCAGAAGTAAAAATAAGAGAGATATAGTGCATCACAAAGAATCTGCCCTGAATACAGCACAGAGAGGCTCTGTGTGAGTAGGATACACAAAGAATAGACTGAGAGGCTGAATGTCCAACAGGAGTTCTCAAACAAGGAAATGAAAGAATTATTCAGATTTTAAAATGTCCAGATACAAAGATGTCAGATGAGTCTTCAAATGGGAAGTGCATGCCAAGTACCAATCAGGATAAATAACAGTAAAGACATTCTCAGAGTCATTGTAGTGAAACTGCAGAACATGAAGAATAAGAAGAAAATGTTTACTTACAGCTATGAGAAAAAATTTACCTAAAAAGTAACTATAGTTAGAAAAATAGGGGAATGTTTTCTCAGCAACAATAGATGACAGAAGCCAGTGGAATTATATATTCAACTTAACAAGAAATAGTAGTGATTCTCCACCTCAAATTTCATACCCAAATACACTATAATTAAAGACTCTGGAGAAAAATATGTGCTCAGACATAGAAAACTTAAGAGTTAAGTAATAACATGCCCACATTTAAAAAGATACTAAGTGATTATTTCAGGAAAAAGAAAAACTGAACTCAGTATCTTTATAGAATTTAAAAATGAAAGGTGATAAGAAAAAAGACAAAGTGTTTTGATAAATTTATTTTAACTATTAAAAAACTTTCAACAACTAGAAACAGCGATAGAAAATTTTATCAAACTAAGAAAGAGTAGAAAAGAAAAAAGTTAAAAAGAGGATGGCATAAAGAAAATTAAAAATAGTTTGGAAAAAATATATCAGTAATTACAATAACTTTAATTCACCTGGAGCTTCTGCCTAATGTGAAGCCATAGATAGATATGCTTCATTTCCTCACACAACCAAAAGAAGGATAATAACCAATTTAAAAACAAAAAAACAACCAGAACTGCCTGAAAATTGAACTGTATGAAAGTCTGACAACCAAGGAGTTAAAGAAAAAACATTCATTCAGAATGGTAGGAGGGTGGAGATGGGAACTGGGGCAGAGAGGATGCCTGACAAGGTGGCAGCTGGCAGACCAGTTGAGAGAGGTGGTTGTTGGCATACCAGATGTTTCCACATTTACGTGCAGATGAACTGGGAAGAACAATTGTGGAGTAAGAAACAGCACAACCCAGGAGGTTTCCAGCATGAGGAAATAAAGCGGCAACACTGCTGCCTGTAAAAACCTTTAGGGGTTGCAGCAGCAGGAGAAACTCTTAGTCTCACAGGAGAGTCCACGGGGGCGGGGGGGGGTGGTCCAAAGGGTCCTACAATGTACACAAGCCCATCTGCCTGGGAACCAGCATCAGAAGGACCCAATTCACTTGTGGGTAGTAGGGAAAGTAACTGAAAGCAGGGTGAGAGCACAGCAAGTGGCACTGTTCCCTCTCTGATACCTCCCCATGTATAGTAACATGACACAGCCAAGTAGTTTGCCCCACCATGGAGAGTAACTAAGGCTCTACCACTTAAAATGTAACAGGTGTGTGGAGACAAATAAATATGTCCCAAATGAATCAAATCAAAACTCCAGAAAAAGAACTAAGTGATGAGAAGATAGCTAACATATCAGATGCAGCGTTCGAAACACTGGTAATTAGGTTGCTCACAGATATGATGGAGTACAACCAGAAAATAAAGGAAGATGTGAAGGCTATACAAAGGGAAATAAAGAAAAATATACATGGAGGTGTGGTTCTGAAAATGGAGATAATTTTACATAAACATCAATAAAAACATTTTATTAAAAAGAAAGAAAAATATACAGGGAACCAGGCTGACAGTGACCAGAGGGGATAGGGGAGGGGATTATAGGGGAAAAGTGTGAAGGGTTTGCAGGAACAATTATTACTGACACATGAGCAATAACAAGGTGGGGTGGAAACAGGGGAGGGAGGTGGGGAGGGGTCAAGTGGGGGAGGGGAAAAGGCAGAAAACTGTACTTGAATAACAATAAAAATGTTTAAATACATATATTTCTATATTTATATTTATATAAATATATAAATAATTATATAAATAGTTATATATCATTTATATATTTATATATAAATATTTATGCATACTTATTTGAATATATTTAATATATATTATATACAATATATATTTATAATATATTTACATATCAAATATATGTGTTTAGATAGAAATATTTAAATATAGAAATATATATAAATATATAGCATATTTAAATGCATGAATACATATATTTAATATTATTTAAAATATTAAATAATATTTAATATGTCATTTAAAGATGTGAATATATTTATATATTTATATTTTTATTTTATTTATATATTTATATATTTATATAAATATTTATGTGTGTAAAATTTCTATATTTATATAAATAAATATATTTATATATGTATATTCATATATTATAAATATATATTCTATATATTTATAGATTTATAAATACACATATATAAATATATATTTATTCTATATATTTATTGATTTATAAATACATATTATATGTATTATGTATATTTATGTATTTTATGTTTATATATTTATATATTTGTTTATATGTATTCCATATATATGGAACAAATAGTGAAGGGAAGGAAACTGGGACTCAATAATTTGGAACCAAAGGGATAAATAAACATTCAACTAAAACAGAATGAAGAAACAAGAATTCAAAAAAATGAGGGGAGGTCCAACACCACAATCACAGGGGTGCCCAAAGGAGAAGAGGAAGAGCAAGAAGTTGAAAAATTATTTGAGAAAATAATGAAGGAATATATACCCAATCTGTTGAAAAAAATACACATACAAGTCCATGAAGCTCAGAGAATCCCAAATAATTTAGACCCAAAGAGGAACACACCAAGACACATCATAACTTAATTACACAATATTAAAGATAAAGAGAGAATCTTAAAAGCAGCAAAAGAAAAGGAGTTACCTACAAAGGAGTTCCAATAAGACTATCAGCTGATTTCTCAAAAGAGACTTACAGGCAAGAAGGGGCTGGAAAGAAACATTCAAAGTTATAAAAGGGAAGGACCTGCATCCAAGATTACTCTATGAAGCAAGGCTACCATTTAGAATGTAAAGGCAGATAAAGTGCTTCCCAGATAAGGTCAAGCTAAAGGAGTTCACAATCACCAAGCCCTTATTATATGAAATGTTGAAGGGACTAATCTCAGAAAAAGAGGATCAAAACTATGAACACTAAAATGACAACAAACTCACAACTATCAACAACTGAACCTAAAAAAAACAAAAATTAAGCAAACACTAGAACAGGAACAGAGTCACAGAAATGGGGATAATAAGGACAATTATCAGTGGGAAGGGGGAGTAGGGAGAATGGAGAAAAAGATACAGGTAATAAGAAGCATAATTGGTAGGTAAAGAATAGATGGGGGGAGGTTAAGAACATTATAGGAAATGGAGAAGACAAAGAACTTATATGTATGATCCATGGACATGAATAAAGGGGGAAGAGAATGCTGGAAGCAATGGAGGCACTGGGCAGAGGGGGTAAATAAGGGGAAAATGGGACAACTGCAATAGCATAATCAATAAAACATACTTAAAAAAATTTCACCAATCTGTTAAAATATAGAGACTATCACATTTTCTTTCAAAGTAACACCTGATATATGGTGCTTGCTAAAGATCACCTAAAACAAAAGACAATGCATGATTAAAAATAAAAGGATAAATAATATTTCATACAACTATGTGATTTTAAAACCAACCTATTATAGCAATTTTAACACCGAGAAGAAAATTAAGATAAAAATGGATAAGAAGGAACAGAAAGGAGGTAGAAGATAAATAATTTTGTGCCTAGAGAACTGGCAATATATATTTGCCTTACATCAGTAATTTTTTAAAGATTTTATTTATTTATTTTTAGGGAGGGGAAGGAAGCAAGAAAGGGAGAGAAACATGTGTGGTTGCCTCTCACGTACCCCCTACTGGAGTCCAGTCCTACAACTCAGGCATGTGCCCTGCCTGAGAGTCAACAAAGTGACACTTTAGTTCACATGCCAGCACTCAATCCACTAAACCTCACCAGCCAGAGCATATAATCAGTTATTTCTTAATGATAATATTTTAGGTGAAAAAAGAAGTAGCAATGAAAATGAAAGATTTAGTGTTATATAAATCATATCTTCTGACCAAAATGTAATGATATAATGTATGAACATCAAAGGATAGAACCAAAAAAGTGTAGATAAAAACTTAAAAACTCATAGCAAAAGCAACATATCACACAAGAAATCAGTAATGTTTACAATTGAAGAATAATGAATTAACTACATAAAAATCTTAGAAGATGAAGGTATAAGTATTTAAGTATAAATTATATTTAGACATTAATTTAAAAAACAATTAATATTGAATATAGATGAGGTAAGCTTTCAATCTGGATGATTGTTGGATAAAAAATGCTAAAAAAGAAAACGGAGAGAAATAATAATGATAAAATACTGCAGTAGAAAATAAAGAAATAACAGCTGAATTAATCAGAAAGCTGGTTCTTTGGAAAAGATAATGAAGAAGACAAGCTTGTAAGAATAATTTAGAAAAAGACAAATTAATTACATTATGAATAAAAGGACACTGTAATTATACAGAGAAAATATGCTTAACTGACAGAATTCAATAATTAATTTTATGAAAATAAATATGAAAGTTTAGATATAACTTCTTATATTTTTGTTTTTATTTTTTTATTATTGTTAAAGTACAGTTGTCTTCATTTTCTCCTGACCACCACCCCATGCCCCACCAATCCCTACCTCCCACCCTTAATCCTACCACCCTTTGGGTTTCTTCATGTGTCTTTTATTCATGTTCATTGACAACTTCACAAGTTTTTCCCCATTATGCCCTCCCCACACCCCTCTGGTTACTGTCAGTTCTTTATTTCAATGTCTCTGGTTGTATTTGCTTGCTTGTTTGTTTTGCTAATTATATTCCACTTATAGTAGAGATCTTGTGGTATTTGTCTTTCACTGCCTGGCTTATTTCACTTAGCATAATGCTCTCCAGATCCATCCATGCTGTTGCTAAGAGTTGGAGCTCCTTTCTTTCTGCCGTGTAGTATTCTATTGTGTAAATGTACCATAGTAATTTTTTTAGACTTTTTAAAAATTAACTTATTGTTGTTCAATTACAATTGTCTGTATTTTCTCCCCACACCTACCCCCACTCACCCCCTCCAAGCTCATTTACAGATGGGCACTTAGGCTATTTCCAGCACTTGGCTATTATAAATACTGCTGCTATGAACATAAGGGGTGCATAAATTCATTTTTTGTTTGTTTGTTTTTGTTCAAGTACAGTTGTCTCCATTTTTTCCCTGACCACTCCCCACCACCCCACATATCCCCATCTCCCACCTTTAGTCCTACCTGCCTTTGGCTTTGTCAGTATGTCCTCTATACATGATCCTTGACAACTCTTCCCCCTTGCCACCTTGTTATGCCCTACAACTTTGATCTAGGTACTGACAATTTTTTAATTTCAATGTCTCTAGCTATATTTTCTGCTTCTTTATTTTGTTGACTAGGTTCCATTTAGAGGTGAGATCATAAGGTATTTGTCTTTCACCACCAGTCTTATTTCACTTAGCAAAAAGCTTTCCAGATCTATTCATGTAGTCACAAAGGATAGAAGCACCTTGTTTCTTCCTGTTGCATAGTATTCCAGTGTACACGTACCAAGTTTTTTGATCCACTCATTTACTGATGGGCACTTAAGTTGCTTCCAGTACTTAGCTATTGCAAATTATGCTGCTATGAACATTGGGGTGCATAGGTTCTTTTGAATTGGTGTTTCAGGGCTCTTAAGGTATAATCCCAGGGATGGAAATGCCTAGTCAAAAGACAATTCCATTTTCAGTTTTGTGAGGGAATTCCATACTGTTTTCCACTGTGGCTGCACCAGTCTGCATTCCCACCAACAGTGGATTAGTGTTCCCTTTTCTCCACATCCTCTCCAGCACTTTGTTGATTTGGTTATGATGGCCATTCTAACTGGTGTGAAGTGATATTTCATTGTAATTTTAATTTGCATTTCTTTGATGGCTAGTGATGCTAGTAATGCAAATGAGCAGCCTTTCATATGTCTCTGGACCCTCTGATTGTACTCCTTGGAGAAGAGTCTGTTCAGGTCCTTCAGCCACCTTTTAATTGGGTTTTTTCTGTTCCTGAAGTGGAGTCATGTGATTTCTTCATATATTTTGGAGATCAAACTCTCTTCCGAGGTATCATTTGTAAACTTGTTTTCCCATATGATTGATTTCCTTTTCATTTTGCTGATATGTTCTTTAAGCATTCAGAAATGTTTCATTTTGATGAAGTCCCATTTGTTTATTCTCTCCTTTGTGTCCCTTGTTCCACAGGACATACTGGTAAAGATATTGCTGTGTGGAATATCTCAGATTATCCACCCTATGTTCTCCTCTAGTACTTCTATGGTCTTGCAACTTATATTTAAGTCTTTCTTTCCATCTTGAGTTTGTATTTGCATATGACGTAACTTGGTGGTTGTTTCATTTTTTTTAATGTAGCTGTCCACTTCTCCCAGCACCATTTGTCAATGAAGCTATTTTTACTCCATTTTATGCTTCTGCACCCATTGTCAAATACTAATTGACCATAGAGAGATGGGTTTATTTCTGAGCTCTCTGTTCTGTTCCATTGGTCTGTGTGTCTGTTCCTATGCTGGTACCAGGCATTTTTGCTAACCATGGCCTTGTAATATAGCTTGATGTCAGGTACTGTAATCTATCCCAGTTTGTTCTTCTTTCTCAAAATTGCTGGGCTATTCAGTGTTCTTTATGGATCTATATAAATTTTTGAAATGTTTGCTCTATATCTGTGAAATATGTCATTGGTATTTTAATAGGGATTGCATTGAATCTGTAAATTGATTTGGATAGTATGGACTTTTTGGTGATGTTAATTCTTCCCATCCATGAACACAGTATGTGTTTCCATTTGTTTGTGTCTTCCTTAATTTCTTCCTTCAGTGCTGTGTAGCTTTCTGAGTACAGGCCTTTTACCTCCCTGGTTAGGTTTATTCCTAGGTACTTTATTTTTCTTATTGCTGTATCAAATAGGATTTTTTCCTGATTTGTGTTTCCCTGCTAGTGTGCAAAAATGTCTTTGATTTCTGAATGTTGACATTTTATTCTTCTGTTTTGCCAAATTCATTTATTAGGTTGGGTAGTTTTTTTATGGAGTCTATAGAGTTTTCTATGTACACTATCATGTGATCAGTAAACAGTGGCAGTTTTGCTTCCTCCTTTCCAATTTGGATGCCTTTTATTTCTTTTTCTTGTCTGATCTCCGTGGCTAGAACTTCCAATACTATGTTGAATAGAAATTGTTAAAGTGGACATCCTTCTCTTGTTTCTGACCTTGGGAAAGCTTTTAGTTTTTGCCCATTGAGTATGATGTAGGTTTCTTGTATATGGCCTTTATTGTATTGGGGAATGTTCCTTCTACTCCCACTTTGCTAAGCATTTTTATCATAAATGTACCTTATCAAATTCTTTTTCCACGTTTATTGATATGATCATATAATTTTTGTCTTTCCTTTTGTTTATGTGATATATTGTTTATTGATTTGGAAATGTTGTATCATCCTTGAATCCCTAGGATAAATCCCAATTGATCATGGTGTAAGATCTTTTTAATTATTCCTGGATACGGTTCACAAACATTTTCTTGATGACTTTCGCATGTATGTTTTCAGCAATTTTAGCCTGTATTTTTCTTTCTTTATTGTGTCTTTGTCTGGTTTAGGGATTGGGATGACAATGACTTCCTAAAAAGATTTTGGGAGACTTCCTTCTTATTGGATTGTTTTTAATAGTCTGTGAAAAATACGGGATAAGCTCTTCCTCAAATGCTTTGTAAAATTCCCCATAAAGTTGTCTGCTCCAGGGCTTTTGTTTGCCCAGAATTTTTGGATTACTCCTTTGATTTCATCAACAGTTATTGGTCTGTTCAGAGGTTTTGCTTCTTCTTCAGTCAGCCTTGGAAGATTGTTATTTTTTTCTTAGAAATTTGTCCATTCCACCAAGGTTTTCAAATATCTTGCATATCATTTTTCATAGTAATTTCTTACAACCCTTGGTACTTCTGTGTTATCAGTTGTAATCTCCTCTTTCATTTCTAATATTCTTTATTTTTGGACCTCTCTATTTTTTCTTGATGAGTCTGCTTAAAGGATTGTAGGTAATGTTTTTCTTCTCAAAGGATCAGCTCCTGTATTTATTGATCCTTCTATTGTTCTTTTAGTCTCCATGTCATTTAATTCTTCTCTGATCTTGGTTATTTCCTTCCTCATTCTGGGATTTGATGGTTATCCCTCCTGTTCTTGTAGATGTATGGTAGAATTGTTTCCTTGAAATGTTTCTATCTCTTTATGTAGTCCAATATCACTATGAACTCCCCTCCTAGGACTACCTTCACTGTGTCCTATCAATTTTGAACTATTGTGAGTTCATTTTCTTTTGTTTCCATTAAATTTTTAATTTCTTCCTTGATCTTATTTTAAACCCATTCATTATTTAGTAGCATGACATTCAATCTGCAAGAATTTGAGTGTTTTTGAGTTTTTTCTTTAGGTACTTTACTAGTTTATGGCCCTTTTGGTCCAAGAAAATACTTGATATGATTTCAATTTTTTGAACTGTTTGCTGCTTGTTTTATTTCCTGTCATGTGCTCTATCTTTTAAAATATTCCATGTACATTTGAAAAGAATGTGTATTTTGCTTGTTTGGGATGAAAGCCTCTCTCTCTTTCTATATATATATGTATAATTATATATAATATATTATTATATTTGTTATATATTTGTTAACTATATATATTTATATAAAATATATATATATATTTTATATATATAAAATCAGTTAAATCCATTTGATTTTGGGCATTGTTCAATGCTGCAATATCCTTGTTAATTT
Organism: Anoura caudifer; assembly: GCA_004027475.1. Classification (NCBI taxonomy): domain Eukaryota; kingdom Metazoa; phylum Chordata; class Mammalia; order Chiroptera; family Phyllostomidae; genus Anoura; species Anoura caudifer. Next base: position 78,132 of record PVKU01007420.1, read on the forward strand.
TTTTTGGAAGAACTATCCATTTTTGACAATGAGGAGTTAAAATCCCCTACTATAATTACATTGCTGTTTATATATTTCTTAATTGTCTCCAAGATTTTCCTTGTATATTTTGGTGCTCCTACGTTGGGTGCATATATGTTTATAATGTTTATGTCTTCTTGATGGGTTCTTCACTCAAGCACTATGAAGTGTCCTTCTGTGTCTCCTTTTATGGTCTTTGTTTGATGTGTTTTGTCTGATACAAGTATTGTTACCCGACCTTTTTTTTCCTACCCATTTGCTTGGAATATTTTTTCCAACCCTTCACTTTCAGTCTGCATAGGTCTTTTTTCTGAGGTGGGTGTCTGGTAGGCAGCACATGTGCAGGTCATGTTTTCTTATCCATTCAGCTACCCTATGTCTTTTGATTAAATGTCTTACATTTAATCCACTTAAATGTATGGTTATTATTGATAGGTACTTAGTCATTGCCATTTTACATCTTTCATACCTGTGTTCCTCTCTCTCTCACTCATTATCTTCCTCTTCTTAAAGCAGTCCCCTTAGGATATCTGGCAGAACTGGTTTGGTGTAGCTGTGTTCTATTGTCTGGGAAAGTCCTTATTTCAGCTTCCATTTTAATTGAGAACCTGTTGTATAGAGTAGTCGTGGTTGCAAGCCTTTGATTTCATTACTTGGAATATTTCTTGGCATTCTCTTCTGTCTTTCTGTGTTTCCATAGAGAAATCAGCTATTAGCCTTCTCTGGGCTCCCTTATATGTCACTTTTTGTTTCTCCCTTGCTGACTTTAAGATTATCTCTTTGTCTTTAAATTTTGCATTTTAGTTGTGGTGTTTCTTTGAGGGGGCATCTTTTGGTTCCTCTAGATGGGGACTCTCTCTGCTTCTGGTTTTGTGTAACTTTTTCTGACATCAAATTAGAGAAGTTTTCCATCATTACTATTGTAAACAGGTTTTCTAGCCCACCTCCTCTTCTTATTCTTTTGGTATCCCTATTATATGGATAATATTACATTTCATGTTGATCTGCATTTTCTTTAACTCATCTTCTTTCTTTTTCAGTCTTTTTTTCCTTTTCTTTCTCTCCCTGGAATTTTTTTCTACCTCATCCTCTATGTCCCTGATTTGATCCTCTGCTACATCTAGCCTGGTTTTGATTGTTTCTACTGTGTTCTTTAATTCAGAAATTGTATTTTTCATTTTCCCTTCACTCCTGTGTATAAATTCTATGTCTTTTTTCATGCTAGTGTAATTTGTAGTAAGTTCTTTGTAGCTTCCCTGTATTTTTTCATAATTCTCACTGAGCTCATTGAGCTTTCTTATAACCATTGTTTTCAACTCAATATCTGAATGTTGACTTGCCTCTATTTCATTTAGCATTCTTTCCATGGATTTTTCCTGTTCCTACATTTCAGGGTTGTATCTTAGTCTTCCCATTAATTTTGAGACTGTTGCTGTTTGCTTCTGCCTCTTAAATTGAGCTGTTTTAACTTCTTGAGTTTGTGGTGTGAACTTCTATGGAAGGAGACCTATGGTGTTCAGTGGAACAGTGTCCTTGATATCATAATCTTGATGCTGTTATGGTGCCCTTTTGGTTTTTTTAGTTGGTTCTATGATGTAATTGGGTTTTGATTTTTGTTGGTTTTTTGTTTGGTTGTTCTTCATTCCAGCTGGTTGATTGACAGTAATTCCACCAACCACATTTTGTATGCTGTTGTACAGATGCTGCCAGAACAAAATCACAAGGCCCAGGGAACAAATCCACATATGCAGCAATATCTCTCTCCCCTTGGCAATCCCACTACAACAGCAAATGAAGCAGTATTAATAAGGGTGTGAAGAGGTTAAGAGTATTATAAGAAAGGGGAGAGATAAACTATAGTATGAATTCTAGTGATGTAATACGCACAAATTTCTATCTACTTCTACAAGAAGGACATATGGAGGGTCCAGAGACCTATAAAAAGATGCTCAGCATCACTAGACATCAGAGAGATGCAAATTAAAACTACAATGAGACACCTCTTCACACCAATCAGAATGGCCTCATAAACAAATCAACAACCAGTGTTGGAGAGGATGTGGAGAAAGGGAGCCCTAGTACATTGTTGGTGGGAATGCCAAGTGGTGCAACCAATGTGGAAAACAGTATGGTATTACTTCAGAAAACTAAAAATGGAACTGCCTTTTGACCCTGCAATTGCCTGCCGGGATTATAGCCTAAGAACACTGAATCGCCAATTCAAAAGAACCTATGTACCCCAATGTTCATAGCAGCACAACTTACAATAACCAAGTGCTGGAAGCAACCTAAGTGCCCATCAGGAAGTGAATGGATCAACAAACAATGGTACATTTACACAATGGAATACTATGCAGCAGAAAGAAAGAAGAAACTCCTACCCTTCACAAGAGCATGGATGGAACTGGAGATTATTATGCTAACTGAAATAAGCCAGGTGGTGGAAGATAAATACCATATAATCTTACCTATAAATGGAGCTTAATCAACAAAACAAACATGCAAGCAAAATAGAGAAAGACAGGGAAATAAAGAACAGAGTTTCAGTGATCGGAAGGAAGAGTGGATGGGGATGATGAAGGAAAGAAGGGGAAGAGTCACAGAACATTTATAAAGGACATATGGACAAAGTCCATACGGGGGAGGATTAAATGTGGAAGATGGGAGGAGGGTAGAGCAGGGGAGAGTAATGAGGGGAAATGTGGACAACTGTAATGGAACAATATAAATAAATAAATAATCATCTTGACAAATATTTTGCTATTTAAAAGACCTGAATTTCATATTTTAAATTATCAGACAAATGCAGAGTAGTGGATCATATGCTTATAACCTTGCAAATAAAAAGAATGTATGCAATTTTGTTTTAAGCTGTCCTCCAATGATGCCCCCTCCTAAAATATCTGACACTGCATATTGAATATTAGTTCTAACCAAGTAGGAGAAAGCAGTTATGGCATGCTGGCCATTATGAATTGCTGTTTGAGGATGGTGAGGTCAAGGGAAGTAGAGGAGGAGAGGAAAAGATAAAGCAAGATTATACTCAAGATAACTTAAATTTTGCAAAGCCTGTATCAAAAAGTCTTAAGGGCTGTGCTCATTTTCTTGTGTCCAATTATCTACAATTACTGATCTTTAATAATAGATTTCTGGTAGGGTGCTCAATTGTAGGAAACCATGATTAAATGTTCCTGCCAAGCTGGCCCCTTGTATATTTAATAGTCATATTTTAACATTCACTGTAACAACATGCTGAATAGTGTGTCCTTATATTTAAAAGGATGAAGGGAATTTTTCTATGTTAATACAAGGGATTAGTTCAGAGAATAAAACAATTAATTAGAGTGAAGTCTAATAAGACCAAATAGAGTTTACAACACTTGGCTCTATTAAAAGACACACACGTACACTCACCATTCACACATATACCACTCAATGTGTTATTAATGCAATAAATACCTACCTAGAAGATAATTTAAAAAAAGAAAACTGCCATTCTGAAGAGTTTCAAAGCTTTTTGTATTTTAAAATAAGATGATTATTCTGATGATAGATGGTGTTGATGATAATGAATATTGATAAAGAAGAGTGACAAACTTTTCATTTAATTATGTAAACATAGGTGTTTCCTGGGTGTCAGGCATTATGCCAAGTACTTTACATACACTAATTATCTTATTAAATCTTTATGAGGCCTAATGAAATAAGTCATTTTATTACTTCATTTTGCAGTTGATGAAAGTGAAGCATTACTACCCAAAAGCTATCTAACTTTTTTGCTGTTGTTCAAGTACAGTTGTCTACATACCCCCCACCCCAGTGATCCCCACCTCCCACCTTTGATCCTACTCCCCTTTGAAAAGCTATCTAACTTTAAAGCTTATGTACTTAGCTACTTTCTTTCTTTTTTATTTTTTTAACTTTTTATTGTTGCTCTTGTACAATTTTCTATCTTTTACTCCCATCCCTATCAGAGAGATGCAAATTAAAACCACAATGAGATACCACTTCACCAGTCAGAATGGCCATCATAAACAAAGTAACATACTTAGCCACTTTCTAACTGGCATATGTGCACTACACTGCTCCCCTCAAAATTATTTCTCACACACACAGCGCAGCACATGCCACATAAATATACCTCAAAATTTATTTTCACAAGTATATAATGGAAACTGGATGTGAAAAACTTTCATTAAAATGTTCAAAAAACATCATACAAATAAAAGCAAATCTATATACTGAATTCTCCAGCTTCTAGAATGATTCATCTATTTTCCCTCTCCATTTAATTCCCTCAACATTAAAACATTCACTAAGAATGTTTTAATTCTGAGCATGTTCTGAAAAAATTATTTACTCCATTGGTTAGTATCTAATATCCAGATAATTCAAAGTTATGACAAATACTTGAGCCTAAAAATCACAAATTCATAACATTGACAGAACCTCCTATCCTCAGTATTTTGTATCTTACAAAGAACTATACTCCATGTATCTAGTTTGTTAAATAGCTAGAGTTGGGTGTTTTCATAGCAATAACACAATTAAATAACACATTTTCAGTTACAGGACTATATGATTTTTGAAAATGGAGATATAGCAACTAATGTCTGAGAAGGAAAGCTATTTTCATATAATTTCTATAAATATTTAGAGGCCTTGCAAATAAAAATAGCCTATTTCCAAGCACTGGATAAGAATCCTGATGCCCTGAGTACTACATGTTCAGGATTTTCAAATAACCTTCATAGCCATAAAATACTCAATGGGAAAGACATTCTGAAATCCAATAGATTTTTAAAACAAGACCGGAGAGCATTATGATAAGTGAAATAAGCCAGGCAGTGAAAGACAAATACCATATGATCTCACCTATAAGCAGAACTTAATCAACAAAACAAACAAGCAAGCCAAATGTACCCAAAAACATTTAAATAAAGAAGTGATGGTAACCAGAGGCAAGGAGAAGGATAATTGGGGGGAAATAAGGGAAAGTAAATCAAGGAACATGCATAAAGTACACATGGACAAAGACAAAGGGAGTAGGTTCAAGGGTGGGTGGCAGGGATGGGTGGAGTGGGGGGCCATAGTGGGGTGAAAATGAATACGACTGTACGTGAACAACATCAAAAAATGTAAAAAGAAAGCAAGACTGGTGCATGTTTTTGTGCATCAAAACAGTATTTTAGAAGAGAAAGTGAATATTCTTTTTGCATTATATAGAAATATAGCAAAGAAAAAATATGGTATTAAAGTCGTGAAGAAAAAATATATAAGTAGAAGAAAAATACAAATACTTCCATGATTTTTCAAATATGTCTTCTCTCCTTTTTTCTTTCTCTTCTTCACACTCCTACCTCTACCACCACCACCAACAACAAAAGAACTCTCTTAATTTCAGAGATAGGCAAAGAGCACATATTTATCACCTTTAATTCTCAGATATCAAATATAAGAATGAGTACTTCCAAGGCAGTGCACAGGGACTTTATTGCCCAACAAATAATGGCATTCCTACTATTATTGACTGAAAGCTTGAGGTACTCATCACTACCATAGACAGAAAAAGTTCAAATCAAACTTCATTTCTGATAATCTTCCCCTTGTTAGCAGTGTGATTTTTTATTTTTTTATTTTAATTGTTATTCTTGTACAGTTTTCTGTCTTTTATTCCCATCCCAGCCCACTGCCCCAGACCTCCACACCTCCCTCACATTTCCACCCACCCCCCTAGTTTTTGTCCATGTGTCCTTTATGCTTGTTCCTGTACACCCTTCCCTTTTTCCCCTGAAATTCCCTCCCCTCACCCTTCTGTGACTGTCAGCCTGTTCTCAATTACAGTGTCTTTGGTTATATTATGCATGTTTGTTTGTTTTGTTGATTAGGTTCCTGTTAAAGGTGAGATCATAGGGTATTTGCCTTTCACTTCCTGGCTTATTTTGCTTAGCATAATGCTCTCTCCAGTTCCATCCATGCTGTCATGGAGGGTAGGGGCTTCTTCTTTCTTTCTGCTGCATAGAATTCCATTGTGAAAATGTACCAGAGTTTCCTGATCCATTCATTTACTGATGGGCACCTCGGTTGCTTCCAACACTTGGCTATTGCAAATTGTGCTGCTATGAACATTGGGGTGCATAGGTTCTTTTGGATTGGTGTTTCAAGGTTCTTAGGATATAATCCTAGCAGTGGAATTGCTGGGTCAAAAGGTAGATCCATTTTTAGTTTTCTTAGAAATTTCCATACCGCATTCCATAGTGGTTGTACCAATCTGCAATCCCACCAACAGTGCATTAGGGTCTCCTTTTCTCCACAACCTCTCCAACACTTGTTTGTTGCTTTCTTTATGATAGCCATTCTGACTGTTGTGAAGTGATATCACATTGTGGTTTTAATTTGCAATTTTCTGATAGCTAGCAATATTGAGCATCTTTTCATGTGTCTCTGGATCCTCTGTATGTCCTCTTGGACAAGTGTCTGTTCAAGTCCTTTGCCCATTTTTTAATTGGGTTGCTGGTCTTCTTAGAGTGGAGTCGTGTATGTTCTTTATATATTTTGGAGACTAAACCCTTGTCTGAGGTATCATTGGCAAATATGTTTTCCCATACATTTGTTTTTCTTTTTATTTTAATACTGTTTTCTTTAGCTGTGCAAAAGCTTTTTATTTTGATGAGATCCCATTTGTTTATTCTTTCCTTTATGCCCCTTACTTTAGGGGACATATCAATAAAAATGTTACTGCGTGAAATATCTGAGATTTTCCTACCTATGTTCTCCTCTAGGACTTTAATGGTGTCACGGCTTATATTTAAATTTTTTATCCACCTTGAATTTATTTTTGTGTATGATGTAAGTTGGTGTTCAGGTTTCATTTTTTTGCACATAGCTGTCCAGTTCTCCCAATACCACTTGATGAAGAGGCTATTTTTACTCCATTTTATGTTGCTGCCTCCTTTGCCATATATTAATTGACCATAGAGAATTGGGTTTATTTCTTGCCTGTCTGTTCTATTCTGATGGTCCATGTGCCGGTTTTTCTGCCAGTACCAGGCTGTTTTGATTACAGTGGCCTTGTAATACAGTTTGGTGTTAGGTATTGTGATCCCTCCTATTTTGCTCTTCCTTCTCAAAATTGCAGCAGCTACTCTAGGTCATTTATGGTTACATATAAATTTTTGAAGTGTTTGTCCTATGTCTGTGAAATATGCCATTGGTACTTTAATAGGTATTGCATTGGACCTGTAAATTGCTTTGTGTTGTATGGACATTTTGATGATGTTAACACTTCCAATCCATGAACACGGTATATGCTTCCATTTGTTTGTGTCTTCCTTGATTTCTTTCTTCAGTGTCATGTAGTTTTCTGCCTACAGGTCTTTTACTTCCTTGGTTAGGTTTATTCCTAGGTATTTTGTTTTTCTTTTTGCTATATCAAATGGGATTTTTTCCTTGACCTCTGCTTCCGCTCTTTCATTGTTGGTATACAAAAATGCCTTTGTTTTCTGGATATTGACTTTGCATCCGGCTGCTTGGCCAAATTCATTTATTAGGTCAAGTAGCTTTTTGGCCAAGTCTATAGGATTTTCTATGTACACTATCATGTCATCTGTAAATAATGATAGTTTTGTTTCCTCCTTTCCAATTTGGATGCCTTTTACTTTGTTTTCTGGTCTAATTGCTGTGGATAAGACTTCCAATACTATATAGAATAGAAGTGGTGAAAGTGGACAACCTTGGCTTGTTCCTGATCTTAGTGGAAAAGAATTTAGTTTTGATCCATTGGGTATGATGTTGGCTGTAGGTCTCTCATATATGGCCTTTATTATGTTGAGGAATGCTCCCTCTATCCCCACTTTGCTGAGTGTTTTTATCATAAATGGGTGCTGTACCTTATCAAATGCCTTTTCCGTGTCTATTGATATGATCATGTGATTTTTGTCTTTCTTTTTGTTTATGTGATATATTACATTTACTGATTTGTGAATGTTGAACCATCCTTGCATCCCTGGAATGAATCCCACTTGGTCATTGTGTATGATCTTTTTAATGTATTGTTGGATGTGGTTTGCCAATGTTTTGTTGAGAATTTGAGCATCTATGTTCATCAGTGATATGGGACTGAAGTATTCTTTCTTTGTTGTTTCTTTATGTGGTTTGGGGATTAGGATGATGCTGGCTTCATAAAAGGAGTTTGGGAGTCTTCCATCATTTTGGATTTTTTAGAAAAGTCTGTGAAGGATAGGGGTTAGCTCTTCCTTAAATGCTTTTTAAAATACTCCTGTGAAACCATCCAGTCCAGGGCTTTTCTATCAGGAGTTTTTTGATTACTGCTTCAATTTCATGTACTGATATTGGTCTGTTCAGGCTTCCTGCTTCTTCTTCATTGAGTTTTGGGAGATTATATTTTTCTAGACACTTGTCCATTTCACCTAGGCTTTCAAATTTCTTGGCATACAGTTCATCTTAGTAATTTCTTGCAATCCTTTGTATTTCTGTGGTATCAGCTGTAATCTCTCCTCTTTCATTTCTAATTGTGTTTAGTTGGGTCCCCTCTCCTTTTTTATTAATGAGCCTGCTTAAAGACTTGTCAATTTTGTTTATCTTTTCAAAGAACCAGCTCTTGGATACATAGATCCTTAGAATTGTGCTTTTAGTCTCTACGTCATTCAATTCTGCTCTGATCTTGGTTGTTTCCTTCCTTCTACTTGCTCTGGGCTGTCTTTTTTGTTGTTCCTTGAGTTCCTTTAGACATAGGGCTAAGTTGTTTGTTTGAGATGTTTCTATATTTTTTAGGTAGGCCTGTATCGCTATGAACTTCCCTCTGAGGACTGCCTTTGCTGTGTCCCATAAGTTTTGGGTCATTGTGAGTGCATTTTCTTTGTTTCCAGAAACTTTTTGATTTCTTCCCTGATTTCACTCTTGATCCATTCATTGTTTAATAACATGCTATTCAATCTCCATGATTTTGAGGACTTTGTGTTTTTCCCCTTGGGGTTGGTTTCTAGTTTCAGTCCCTTGTGGTCAGAGAAAATGCTTGGTATGATTTCAATTTTCTTGAATTTGTTGAGACTAGTTTTGTATCCTAGCATGTGGTGTATCTTTGAAAATGTTCCATGTGCATTTGAGAATGTGTATTTAGTTTCTTTGGGATGAAGGGCTCTATATATATCATTTAAGTCCATTTCATCTAGAGTGTTGTTCAATGCCACAATATCTTTGTTGATTTTTTGTTTGGAAGATCTGTCCATTTTTGACAGTGGGGTGTAAAAATCCCCTACTATAATTGTGTTGCTGTCAATGTCTTTCTGTAGTCCTCAGAGATTTTCTTTATATTTAGGTGCTCCTAAGTTGGGTGCATATATATTTCCGATGTTTAATGTCGTCTTGGTGGATTCTTCCCTTAAGTATTATGAAGTGACCTTCTGGGTCTCTCTTTATGGCCCTTCCTTTGAAGTCTATTTTGTCTGATATAAGTATTGCTACCCTGGCTTTTTTTTTTTTTTTTTTTTTTTTTTTTTTTTTTTTTTTTTTTTTTTTTTTTTTTTTTTTTTGTCCATTTGCTTGGGAAATTTGTTTCCAGCCCTTCACTTTGAGTCTGTGTAGGTCTTTTTTCCTGAAATGGGTCTCTTGTAGGCAGCATATGTGTGGGTCATGCTTTCTTATCCATT